>VXAC01004675.1:145137-163636 GCA_013399225.1 Rhipidura dahli | reverse complement strand
AAAAAAAAAAAAAAGGTGGCAAAGGAAGGAAATCCCTGCAAATGTTGAAAGTGCAGCTTAGTTCCCTGCAACTTCAGAGGCTGCTGAAGCAGTGAAGTGTTTGGGTGGCTGCTGATTTTGAGGGGCAGGGAAGACAGGAAAGGTTTCAAATCTGCTCTGGATTTGTACAGTTTCTGTAAGACTTTAGAGAATGTTTAAATGGTTTATTTTCTGTGCAGTTTTTCAGTGCTTTAGTGGTCTGAGCAGGAGAATAACTGGAAAGTAAAAGAAGGAATAAATTTGGTGAGAGACTGATGTGACACTTGGGGGCATGTGGAGATGTTTGAGGCTGCTGGATGTTTAGCAAGGATTCCAGGGGCTTGTAACAGGCATGGAAATGGGGAGCCAGTTAAAGGTATCGAACATGCAAACATCATTCTCAAATATTTGCTGATGGCACAGGAGCTGCCGGGCTCAGTGGCATGTGTGCTTTGGGAGAGGGACAGCAGGGGGACTCCACAGGGCTCTGCAGCCCTAAACATTTCATCTGGGGGGACTTTGGAAGGTAACCCGTGTTTGTTATCCTTGTTAAATCAGAGCATGCATTGGTGGATTCTTTTTAAAATGCCCATAAATTGGTGTCAGTGGAGCTCTGCATTGCTGTGCTGCCTATTGGTGGCAGAATGAACCTTCTGTATCATGCCCAACGCTGGCTGGTGCTGCAGGGATGGGAGAAGGCATCTGGAAGGAGACACCCACCTCCCAGCACCCTCTCTCTGGGTTTGCTCTCATGTGCAAAGCGATGAACACCCTGAAAATCCCTGGCCATGGCCCATTCACTCTTGAAGCAGGATTCTAGGAGCATATTTCTGTATTTATTTTCTATTTATTCAACACCGAGAGATCACATGAAGAAACTGACAATTAGCAATGCAGAAAGAAAAGTATTTCTGTTTACTGATGAGCAAGGACAAGTAAAGGGACATCCAGATGTAAAAGCAAAGGTCTCCCTTTTTCTTTCCTCCGCTCCCTACTCTGCAAAGCTGGAGCATCCCAAGGGGCTGTGCCCACCCTGTGGGAAGGGTCTCTGGGAGCTGGGGCTGCTCGATGGGGGCACAAAAGGGTGCTCTGGGCAGAGAGGGGGCACACCTGTACACCCCGTGACAGACTCATCCCTGTGGCTACCAACTCAGTGCTGAGCCTGTCTCTTACTATGGAGTGAACCAGAAGGAAGGGCTGGGAGCAAACATGGAATTTTTTTATTGTCCTTTTTAATCAGATCTAGGACAAAATCCTCGAGGTGTGGGCTGGAGCCTGGAGAATTCCCCTGTGCCAGGCCAGGCTGCGAGCTTGGGGCAGGCAGGGGTGCAGCACTCTGTTACTGGCCTGTAAGTCTTCAAATCTCTATTTTTAAGAAACCTCTGTGTTACATCCTGGCTTCACAAGATATTGCTGTTACCAGCCGTCCATGAAACAGCATGGACATGTGTGAGGTGCCCAAACCTGTTCCCAAATTCTGATTCGCACAGAGGACTCAAACTGGAGCGTTAAGTCCAGCAGCTGTGGGGTGGGTTTTCCAGGGTGGGTTTTTCCAGGCACACCGAAAGCCTGACGGGCCGGAGTTGGCTTTCTGTGGCAGCAGCCCTCGGCTCTTTGTCATGGTGATCAGTAATGCTTCGCTGTTGTCATGGCTGCGGGGTTACTACTGAAGCCAAAGCACTGCACAGCCCCTTTATTCATAGTTTCAGTGTATAAACTAATTAAGTCAGCTGAAAGCAGCAGTCTGTTCCCCGCGCCTCGTTTTTCCAATATGCGGGATCAGATAGACCTGATTCCTGCCGTCCTCCAGAATATCCAGTCTGACTCCGTTTCACCTCCTTGGCTGAGTTTTGTACCTTAACACCAAGCAAAGTTCACTGATTATTTAATTGCCCAGAAACCTCCTTGCAAAATTGAAAAGGTCTCTGGAAAATGCTTTTGAGCAGCTGAGGCTGAGAGCCAGTGTGTTGCAGCCGCGCTGCATTCCTTATCACTGCTTTACTGGGGCAGGAGCCCAGGCACTATGTTTAGTTTCTGAGTTTATGCATTGCTAGGTAAAATAAAAAAAAGAAAGGTGGCAAAATGCCTGGGGGAGGATGTCAGCAGAGCTCCTGACTCCTGCCCCCACCACGGCAGCGTGGGAGGATGGAGAAGGACAACCCCGCGTGGCAGCAGCTGCAGCTGGCGGACACAGTGTTCCCTCCGGCCGGGAGAAGGTCGGCTGCACAGGGACACGCAGCTCATTTTTTATAAAAACTTAATATGAGCAGAGGCTCTGTGTGAGCCCGGGAGCGATGGAAGGAGCCCATCGTCTGTGCGAGGCGGCAGTGGTGGCGCCGGCCGCTGTCGGGAAAGGCTCTGGGAGATTTGGTGTCCCCGCTTGGTGTCCTGGTCAGTGCCAGGTACAGCCTGCACCTGCAGGGCAGGTGCTGCCACGGCTTGGCAGGTAAGCAGAGACCCTTGTGCCCAGCTGCGGGCAGACGCTGAGGCTCAGAGCATCACCCGCTCTGCCTGCCCCGACCCCAAGGTCTGTGCAGCCACCTCTCCCTCCTGCAGGGCCCGGCGCCTTCCCGGAGAGCGGGGCTGAGGCGGGACCGTCCGCCCGGGCCTGAGGGAGCGGCTGCGGCACGTGCGGCAACACGTGACAGCACACGTGACACGCGGGACACGTGCTCAGTCAGGTGACACCGCGGGACACGTGCTCGGTCAGGTGATGCCACAGCGCGTGCTCGGTGCTAGCGTAGGACACACGTGCTCGGTGCCAGGTGACACCGCGGGACACGTGCTCGGTCAGGTGATGCCACAGCGCGTGCTCGGTGCCAGGTGACAGCGCGGGACATGTCTGATGCCAGGTGACAGCGCGGGACACACGTGTTGACCAGCCCGGGAGCAGCCCCTGCTCTCCTAGGGGATCCCAGTAAATGCCGCCTTCACCTTCTTTTCACGACACAGGAATAAAGTCACAGGCTGGTATTTCATTGTTAAATACATGTATTTTTGTAGAGAGATTCCACGTAGCGCTACAGAGTAGATGATGCGTTGCAACTTTTCCAGTGGATTTCCTTGGCCCCTGTCAGCAGCCCCAGGGCTGGTTAAAGTGTCTGGTTCTGTCACAGCCTCTCAAGTGAACACCCTGCACTCTCCAGGCCATTGTCCTTTCCTGCTGTTACACAGTTCAAGCCCAGAATATTTAAAGCATGTTTTGTATCACGTCAGGCTGCTCTAGAAAGAGCTCTTCACTGATTGTAAAGTAATTATGGAGGACAAGTTTCACTCAGTCCCAAAATAGCCTGGCATCAAATTCTCAGCTGAAATAAACTGCTGCCTTGCCATTGCCTTGGGCACAAACCGACCAGGACAGAGAAGCAGCAGGTCTTATCCCAAGTGAGAGCTGTGAATGTGGCAGAAGAGCTCAGTCATAAAACTCATGGTGATTTAGTCTAATTTATTTTATTTCATTTCATGTTATGTTATGTTATTTCATCTTCTTCTATTGTTTTTATTTTATTTTAGAAACTGCTGTGAAGGCTGAGATTAGTGGGGCCTCTCAGAATATCCAGGTCAAAGTAGTTAATTATTTAAACCAAAGACAGAGCTTTCTTCTGAGCCCTTTTAGGTTAGCAGTGAAAAATAACCTCTGGCTGAACGCTGGGAAAGCAGGAGATGAAGATCATGATTTAGCACTGCGGATGTTCTGGGCAAGGATGACCTGCTCCTTTGTGCCTGCACAGCAGCAGGCACGGGACTGCCTGTTGGGGCAATATGAGTAAACATCAATAACAAAACAGAGCAGTCCTTGCTCAAGCAGCACAGCTCTAGCTGGAGAAGACTGGCAGATGGATTAGCCCACACTTTTTGTTCGGATTTGAGCCCTGTTTAGGCAGTGAGGGTTTCTGCCTACTGATCTTGATTTCTGGTCTGGGAAAAGCTGCTTTTCTGATACGTGTCCTGATACAAATTCTCCTTGATAGCCCGTAGGATCATCAGCAGAATCGAGTACCTGGTGGATGCTGTAAATGCAGGGATGGACCTGCAGCTGCCGCCCTTTAGGCCCAGCTTTGCCAGGTTTCAGTGGTTATTGGACTCTTGGACTCTGCTGTAGGTCAGAATGCTGCTGGCTGAGCTGTGTGTCCTCACAGCTGTCATCTGTTCACTGCTGCTCCTCCAGTTCTGAGGAACCACAGCGGCTCAAGGAGAAAGGAGTGCTGGGACAAGGGGCTTTAGAAAGAACACCGTGGGATTAAAGGATGGAAGTCAGCCATTGTCATCAATAGTTTAAAAGGCTTTCAGCTGGTGACAGAGCAAGACGGCAGGCACAGGTACAGCTGGGTCTCTGGCTGGGTCTGAAGGAGGATTAGAGAGGGATGAGGATGAAGACATCTCAATAAATGATGAAAGGAAAGGCACCTCCATGAGAAAGGGGCAGAGGAAGCAGCATCAGCAAGGGTGGCTGCAAGGAGAGGGAGGGGGACAGGACCTCTTCAACGTAAATCCAAGAGTTCAGTCACTCTACATCTGTCACTGTGCTCTGAGAATTTTTACTGGATATCAGTCCTCCAACTTTCTAAATGTTTTTTCAATTTTAATGATATTTTAATGTCAAACCAAGTAGCCTGTGAACAGCATCAGGCTGCTTGAAGTCAAGCACATGAATGCTGTAAATGACAAAGTAAAGTGGAAGACTAAGAGAATGAGAGAGTAAGACTGTGACGACAATTTGGGATGTCAGGATTATCACATGTGATCGCTGGGTAAAACACAAAGTATGGTTTCTATTAATTTACTTAAAGCCATCTGGGTTTTTTTCACATATTCTCTCAAAATCTTTCATCTTCTCTCAGTACCAGAGCTGACCCCTGTTGACTAAGATATCTTTCAGTGAATAGGTTTGTATGCAAAAAAACCCACTCCTTTTCCTTGAGTGAAGAAAATAGAATGAATTGTGTTTTTCCAAGGTTAAATGGGGTTTTGTTTCTATAGGCAGGAAGAGAGTGCCTCTCAGTAGTACTACAACTGACTAAAATAAACTACTGGCTACTCAGCAGGTCAAAGGATACCTGTGATTAGCATTTAATCAAACAAGGGGATGCAGGCATAGTATCACCCTGTCATGTGAAATAATGATGGTATTTTCTAGCCCAGAAAATGCTTCTCATTACCATTAGGGGCAACAGAAAAGTGCATGTGGATGCTAAGGATCTGTTCTCAAGTTCTGAGATCAGCAAGTTGCTGTAGCAAAACCCAATTTCTTGAATTCCTAATAATGTAAAGCTTTTTCCAGAAAAAAAAATGCATAATGCATGAAGAATGATAGAACTGATGATAGAAGAATTGATGATAGAAGAATGATAACTGGAGCTTCTCAGATTTAAAGGCCATGCGGAGATCCTCCATTAGATCCATGTGATACGGGTGATTTAGATGACAGTGTCTGTGCTATAAGCGGAAGGCAAGGCCAGACATCCCTGATATTGACAGGACTGCAAGCCCAGAGTGCCTGCATTCGTGACTGGACTTTGATCATCCACAGGAGGCAATCCACAAAAGTGAGAGCTGCAAAAGGATTACCACTGTTAGAAAAGGAAGTGCAGGTAGCTGGGGAATACCTTTACTTACTTTGTAAACCTGAATTTTAAATCAACTGTCACTGGAGTCATGGAGTAAATCAGGCTATCCTGATCTGGTTTTGATCTAATACATGATTTTATATCAACAAGCAGCATGTTGGTGCTCGTGGGAATGATTTCCCATGTTTTCTGGCATTTCAGTGCTGCAGAACAGGCTTCGGTGACTGATGCTCTGAGAGACCCCACATTACCAATATGCTGCCACCAACAACCAAAGCACGTGCACAGAGGAAAGGACTAAAATTCCCAGGAGAAAAACTAGCAGGAAATGAAAATCTCATTTTCTGATTTCCATTTATACCTTAAAATAGCCTGTCTGCTATACCTGTTCTTTGGAAAAACAGTGATTATGAAGGCTGTGGTGGTATTTACTTCCTGGCAGTGTTGCAGCACGCATGGGGTACTTTGAGTTGCAAATTTTGCCTGGCAGAAACTCAGTGGAGTTAATCATATGTAGCAAATTAAACAAACAAAAAAAAGCTGATGGGCTTAGAAGGACCTGCAGCAGCTGAATGTTTTCTTACCCTTTCTAGGCAAACTTTCCCAAATCACAGGGAATGGGGAGGGTAAAGACAAAGGGCAGTGGTGGGTTTTGTATACAGGATCAAACAACCTGTATCTGTATCTGCAGTTTGTAGACTGAGGCAGGCTGAGAAATTTGTCTCTATTCTTACAATAGTCAGAATTAAAGCTCTTCTGCAGTGAAATTGTTGAAGTTAGTCCACCAGCTGTGCTCTGACAGTGAGGTGATGAGCTACTGTGTGCCCCAGCTCCTGTCCCAAGGAGGCAGGTGCTGCAGAAAGGGCTCCTAAAGCACCAGTGGTGAGTAGGACATTCACCAGCACTGGCACTGCCATCCACAGACATTTCAAGCAGTCGAATCTAACATGGATTTGCAGCATGGAAAGAAAGGTGTAAGAGGCAGGAAGTCAAGGTGGTTTGGCACAGCTCAGCTGGATGCAGATGTCTTCATCCTGTATCCTTGTGGGCTGGTGAAATGGCTCCTGAACATCACCTTCTGCAGCACGTCCTTCTGTTGTTGAGGAGGTTGCCTGAAACATTCTTGCAGAAATACCCCTTTTTCCCATTGTTGACTTTGGTGACATGAAAGTGTACCTTGTATCTTTCTCTCTAAAACCACAGAAATGGTAAAGTAATCTCTGGTCAATGTTTAGAGTTAAGTTATAACAAGCTAACTCAAGCTCAGTGTAACTAAGCCCAGAACTTACAATAGAAGCATAGCAATTAGCATTTGTGGGAAGGAACACATCACTGCTTTAAATGAAAACTATTTTGCCATTAGCTCAAAGTAGCTTGTAAAAGCTTTCACTATGACTAAGATCTGCGGTAATGTTGGAGATCATTCAGCCCAAGATTGTGCTATAATGCCTATTTATGGCTTTAGCATTTTAAGGTTTTTGTGAAGTAAAGCAGTAGGGATGGAGCGGACTCCCTCGCATCTGCTATGCCTTGGAAAGAGAGCATGTGCCTGCTCGGGAATAAACGAGGAATTACATATTCAGTCAAGAACACACGTGTAAGGAGTTAAGAAGAGTTGACTGCTAAGCTCTCATCCACCACTCCACAGGCATAAACAGAGCATGCTACAGTCACTTTGTTTTGAGAAGACAACTCTGCTGGCATCCCACTGCAGCATGCCAGAGCCTCTCACCAAATGGGAGGCTGGCTTCATCCCAGGAGAGACAATAGGTGGTCTTAGTTGAGAGGTGTCCTAAATGTGCTTTGTATTCTTCCAAGAGGGAAGTAAATCAGTGTTTGTACCAAAAGATGGGCTGGTGGATGTGCAGCTGACACAAGGCTCCACAACTCAAAGATGCACCAAGTTCAGACCCATTACATGTCTTTCCTGGGAAGATGCAAAGAGGATTGTGATGGCAATATACTTCCTTAAGCAGGCAAGAGAGATCTTTTCTAATAACTCCTCTTTCTTATGAGCTAGCCATTGTCAGTGTCCAGAGGACACAAAATAGATCTTTTCTGCCCAAAACAGCTCACAGACATCAACTATCATTTTATTTTCTTTACTGGGTAAAAGGAGGAAGATGGCTTTTAAATTAGATGTTGAAGCCCTTCCAGAATTGCAATATAAGATACCAAATCAATCATTCTTCACACAGTTACCTCCTACTCCATGAGCTCCTACTACCACAAAAATTGGTTGTTGCCAACTGAGCTGAGTGAATAATTTGCAGTTTCATATTTGTTAGAGGAATTTTTCCTTCTTCTCTTTTTGTTATTTGTCCAGAAGCAGATTGATTTGCTTGAATATCTTTTTTCCAAACTCATATGCAGTAACCATTCTGGAAGTAACTCTTGCTGTAGATCATTTGTGAGCAATTTGTTGCAAGAAGTCGTCAAGCATTTGTCCCAAAGCCATTCATTGTATATATGAACTTGCATCACGTGTCTGTTTCTGTGAACAGAACATCAAAAGAGCCAGTCTTGAGTATTCTCCCTGAGAACAATTGAAATTGTGCACAATTTCACCATTTAAAAATTACTTCATTCCTAGAAATAATGGCAGAATTCTCCTGGTTATTGTAACACTTGAATGAAAAACAAGGCTGTATCAGAACCTCAGCTGAAGACTCTGGCCAGGACCATGCTGGAGTCAGTGCAAAGCTCTTCTTTCTCCATTTCTTAGATGGAAGAAACTGCCCTTCTCAGACTGTAAAATACTGTCTTTTACGATAAAAGTTGGAATGATTGCACTTTGCAGTGGGGGTTGGGTTGGGTACCTTGTGTCCTGTTACAAAGAAGGGCATTGGAGTGACTCTGACAATATGGAAAAGGAGGTAAAAGCCAGCTCAGACACCGAGTGCCGTGGTAAGTCAGAGCTAACGAGCTTTGGAATTTCAAATCCAAGTCTTGCAGTTGGCCTGAAATGTTTGCTTTGAAGGCGTCTGTAAAACACAGGCTGGGCTCTGGCTGCTGTGCCGGGGAAATGCTTTGCTGGTATTCCAGCTACTGTAAACAGCTGCTGCAGCTGCCACCCCAGCACTTTGTGATGTTAAGTAGGAAAAATGGAAATGAAAAAGTCATGGAATTCATGGATGATGATGCTCGTGATTGTAAATGGGACACGGACAGGCATCTCTTCCATTGTTCCTTACTGTCCACTATGAAAACAGGAAGACCTTGAAAAACAGTTAAAAATAAAAAATCCACATAGAAATACTGCTAGTGAGAAAGCAAATACTGTTTTTTTGAATATGAATTCTGGAAAAGAAGTTGTATTTTATTTTTGCTCTCTAACTTCTTCTGGAATGATTTTTAAATCTGTCAGTGCAGAAAAGACTTAGTGCACTGTGTTCATGTCCTTAACCAGCACCATCTGAGATGGACTGAAATGTTAACTCTCTGTGCTCATTAAATACTCCTCAGATAATGTAGTTTGTGACAGAAATAAGTTGTTGATGTTAAGCATGAACCCAAGGTTCAAATAATCAGTTTCAGGTCTGTCCACCAGCCTGGGTGCCAGATGCAGCCCAGCCACAGGGATGGGGGAGCCCTGCCTGCCCTCCCAAGGTCAGCAGAACCGACACAAAGGAGAGCACTGGCTGTAGCACAGACTGAAGTCACCACGAGACATTCAAATGAGATAATTATATCGGGGTAATTTGCATCTCATTTGGTGATGTAGTTACACACTGCCAAGACAGTCCTGGAAATGAATGCAGTGCAGCTCATGCCCTGTCATGTCACACTGCTGGCCCTTCAGAGCGAGGTGCTGTAAACACCATACTCAGAAATCAAGTCCCTCAAGACAGGAAAATTATTATGAAGCTGAACAACAATAATTTACACTCAGATAAGCTCCCTACTTTTCCTTTCACCTGGAGCAGAACAGGGAACTCCTAGATGGTTTTATTGTATGCTGAAGTGAAATTTTACTCTTCGGCAACAGCAAATAAATCCATGTTTCTTCTATTGAGTTGCTTAACTAGTGTGTTGCTGTATCCATGCTCTAGAAAGGCCTGTTCATCCTCCTGGGGAAGGGAATACTGCATGCAGGAGTTGAAAGACTGCTCTGGAACAGTGGCATGGCAATTCGTGCACCAAGGGATGTGTACAATATTCCCTTTCCTGGTGGATCTCAAACATAATAGAATCTTTAAATTTAGTTTTACTTATAGTTTATGCTGAATCATATAAAATGTGATCAACTCAGAGGCACGGCATTATTTCTTAGCACTTTCCACTGCTTGCTGGTATTTTTTTTCCCAGCACCTACAGGGTGCAACTTCACATTTGGTGTTGTGATATCAATGGAGTTTTAGGGCAAAGCAGTGGGGATGTGCTAGCTTCAAACAAACTTAAAAAAAATAAAACTTCGTAAGAAGACAGATTCTTTCCGTGCATTTCCTGTAATTATTATAGAAACCTACAACAGTATACATCAGAGGTGAAATTTACTGTACCGAAAAACCCCGAACTCTAGCCTGCCTGACTTTGAATCTGCATATTCAAGTTCACTTACATCACTGCGAGGGCAGCAGTCCAAAACACAAGCCCCGTGTGGTGCAGCCCCAGGCTGCTCTGAATGGGGGCTCTCAGTGCAGCCCCTGCCCTGCTCCGTACCTGGGGCTCGCTTCCCCCACTGCAGAATGGAACATTTGTTCAGCTCCGCCGCGCTGGGCTCTCGGTGCTGGTGTGAAACAGCACAGAATGAGGTACACCATGTACTCTTATTCTAGAGAGCAGGTATAATCTCTGTAATTACACCACAACTGCACGGCAAATACCATGTAAATACAGAGTAACTGCATGTTCCTGCAGCTTACTTGTTAATTATGCACTGCTACTAATGAGTTCAAAGATAAATTATCATAGCAGTTGCAGGATTTAGGTGCCTGCTAAGGTGGGTCATAATGGAATTCATGCTATTAAAGGCTTGCTTTTGTTGATTTTCCAGTGGAATGGGGAAGGGAAACCACTCACCTCATATGCCCAAAGGCTTAAGTGCCTATTTTGTCCTGGTACAGCAGAAGCACGCTGCCATACAAAATAACATGGCACAGTTGGGAAAACTGGATGAATAAACAAACAGAAATAATTTCCAATAATAAATCACTTTTCAAATTCCATTTAGTAATCCTCCTAAGCAAATGTGTTTAAAATCACTGGTATTGCATACAATAGAACTGATATGGGCTTCCTGGCCCAGTATTTAAGCTTGCATGGGCTAAAACCAGAGGAAAACATCATTTCACTGATGTCACTAGCAAAACTATCAACTGCAGCAAGGGCAGGGCTCTACCCATGCAGCTTGCCTGGGCTCTTGAAATAGTGTATTTTTTATGGTATCAGAAATAGATCACCATGTGAGGCCAGTTCATAGCCTGTGCTAGCTCTCCTCTGAGCTGCACTGCAGTATTTTGGACTACAACTTGTAACTTTTAATAGGTATTTAAACAGTATTCAATAAGATAAAATTAGCCTCTCTATAAACATTGCTCTTCTCCCAAGTGAAGCTTCCCTTTAAGTTATGACTCCATGATGGTTGTTTGGTCAGCCATTTATACTGACTTTTACAACCTGTGTTGGATCACCCTGGGTTTTATTTGAATTTATTTTTTTTCAATTTCATTAATGTCATATTGATTTTCTATCTCAAAGGTGATGTTGATGTTTCTGAGACATTTTTCTATTGAAGTTCTTGATCTATTTCTTCTAAAAAATGTCCAGTGTCTATTGCAAAGGAAGATGTTGGTCTTTAGGGAATGCAGAATCAGGACAAGCAGAGACAAAATAGCCAACTGTTATTTTCTGTTGCTTATAGAAACCTGAAGTACAGAATAAGACCCCACCGAAATTGGCTGTGCATAACTGCAGATGAAAACAGCAAACCCAGGGCAGGGAAGCGACAGCTGGGGACAAAACAGACAATCACAGGCGAGAGGAGGTGGAAGCAGAGCCAGCAATGTTCGTCATGCTGCTGGTAACCCCCTTGGCCCTTGTCCCCGGGTCTGTGCAAGGGACAGGAAAATAAGCATCTACTCACAGTGCTTCAAGGAAATGTAGGATATAGATATGTGGATTAAATGACTTCTTGACTGCAGAGGAAATTTTGGAATTATTGCCCGTGGGAGGGACAAGTAATTTCCTTGTGAAAGAGATTGCTAGAGTAGGTGGGTCAAGGAGGGCACTGGGAAAGCAAAGAGCAGTAACTTATTTGAAGTGACAGAGAAGCAGGAAACAAAAGGAGGCTAAAGAGATTACTAAGGAGGTAAAGCCATAAATCAGATAAAATTATTTGACTCGATCATTTTAATGGCATTGTTCAAGCCTAGAAAGCAGGAATGTTACAGATAGGAGGTATAAGATCATCAGGGCCTGATTCAAAGCTTTAGTTCTTAGCTGGCATGGAAAAGGATGTATATGAAATGCCATTTCTGTCATGGAGAAAAAAGTACTGAGTTTGGATTCAGTTGGTCCAAGCTGACCCATAGTGTAACCTCTGCTGAAGCTGAGACAGTGGATGGACATGACAAAAAAGGAGTGATCATACTGTTCATAGAAAGTGGGAAATAAACTGATGGAATGAGTTTGGAAGACTCTAAACCACCCTGTTTTAGGATACTGACCCTGAACAGATAACTACACCTTCATGGAGAAATGCCATGAGGTTCTGGTTTGGATAGAAGTCTGTCTGGAAATAGCAGGAAAATTCATGTTTGTGGCAGAGGTTCCTCAATGACCGAGCATGGAGGAAGCAGGGAGAGACAGAAGAAGAGCTTACAGGGAAGCAGAGAAAGGATAAAGATGATGTTTCAGTCTGTGTTGAAAGAGCAGATAGAAAGCACAGGGTGTGACATAAAAATTATCCATGCATTTCAGCACGAGAATAGTTGTCCATGCTCAGGGCTTAGGATTTTGAAGATGAGAGGAAGGGCCAAGAACTGGCTCAGAGAAGCCAAGCAGAAACCAGAATAGGATCAGATCACTGTAGCTGTGCATGATGCGTTGGAGTATTTTATTATCCTGTGTGCTCTTAATTGCAAGGGTAACACTGGCAAAAATTCCTATAAGAGAGTATATTCTTACTAAAGATCATTGGCTCTTTAGTGGGACAATAACTTCAGATACAGATTGACTGTTGGTTTGAATGGGTTTATGTTTATGTAAGGTACATTGACTTCAAATAAAAGGGAGCTTTTTGTCTCCAGCACTGTGAACAGGGCAGTCTAATTGAGGCTCCCTAGCACAGCTGCTGCAGCTGATGGGCTCCTCTGAAGATGGAAACCTTGATCATAAGGAGGATGACAAAAGAGAAGGAATCATACCTTGTTTTCTTTCACTCATTTTACTCCCTCCTCAGTGTACCCTGGAGCCTTGAGAACTGTTTGTAGGTTCTCCTAGAACACAGCCATCTGCCAAAGACAAAATGAATGCAAATGATGTTTCTTCACTCCCAGGGTCTGCTCTTGTTCTCCCTCAGATCTGCAGTGAGATTCCTGCTGTCTCCAGTAGTACCAGGCACAGGCTGACCAGGCCTTGAAAATCCCCTAATGAAAAAGGGCTAAGAGTACTGAATGGGAGAGATACTCATTAATAACTATTTAGGAGAACATGGTTTCCTTGAAAGGCTAATTATCTTGAGAGCTACCCATTCAAAAAAAGGTCTGATCAATGGGAGAACAAATTGAAAATGAAGAATCTCTCATAAAATCACACAGTGGAATACTGCATTCAAGAGGTTAGTCACAAATTAAAAGAAATGTCAAGAAATCAAGTGGCAGGAACTTCAAATGGGATTTTTTTCCCATATTCTTCATGAGCAACATCAAGAAGTGTAACATGCTAACAGCTAGTAACAGGATAAGATTCACTAATTTACTAACTGAATAACTTAATGCATATCAAAGGAATAATTTTCTCATTTCATTCTTTTTTTTCAGGTCTAACACTAAGCTGGGTATTATCAAGTAGATAAAACTGCATAGATTACAAGTCATCACTAAAATAGTAATTTTAGAATTAAGATTGCTTTTTTATGTTGGATGTCTCCTTTAGGTTTAAGGAATCACATACCTTTTACCCTCATTATAACTCAGATTTCAGAAAAGAAATCAGAAAGGTATCTTTGTGGATATGGGGTGTTTTGCTAAAAACAGAGTGTTTTGCAGAGACAGACTTGTTATGATGTTAAATTCTGAAAATGTTGAGGACTGCAGAGGGGCAGAGCCACTCACCTGTTCCAGGTAAGCCAGTAATGCCGTGGCTGGGAGGTGAGGTTGGGTCCTGAGCTGAAGCAGGGATGGGATGTGGATGAGTGGTGGGCCACAGAAGTCTCCTGGCTGTCCTGGCATTGAGGACTCTCCCTCCTGCTGCTATTAATGGTGAGAGGTTGGTGTGATGCCAGTGAAGAACAAAAGACAAAAATGTTCATTTTTTTTAATTGCAAAAGAACAATGTATTCTCCATATTTTGTATACTCAAAAATAATGGACTAGGTGTTTAACAATGGAACAATTTCTAGTTTAATATGATTTTTGGAAGTCTACTTATATATAGAATTCCATTTAATTTAAACAGTTCTCCTGTGTCAGCACCAGGACTAATGCTCTTTACCACCTTTAGTGTCACCTGGCTGATGACATCAAATGCAGAAACAACGAAACTGAAGATGACACTAAATTAGGGTCGAAGTGTTGACACATCACATAGTAACCTTTGGGGAGAATCTTCAGGAACTTGGGATCCAGCCAGCAGAAATCCCATCAAGGTGAACAAGCTATACAAAGGCCCACACCTGTTCCCATAGTGCCAGGAGAGGAGGGAAACTGTCTGGGTGAGCATAGCCCTGCTGGAGAGCACCTAGAGGTGACAGGGTGCGCCAAGGCAGGAGCTGATCTAAAGGGCCCTTCCAAGCAGTGTTTCTGTGGTGTAACTCAGATTTAAGCCAATGCTGTCATCAAAATCTTAACACAGATAATGTCAAACACAACTAACTTAACAGTTCACACACTAGTAAAGAGGAAGGAAGATACACCTCCTCAGCTGGCTTGTTTTCTCACAGCCAACTCCCTGCCAACAGGGCACACCACTGTCGTGTGTTACACACTGGTATCACCTTCCTCTCCTCATATCCCAGCCACACACATGATGTGTTGGGATGCCCCTTTAATGGGGAAGGCCATGCTGTTGGAACCAATAGTTTTGTGGCAGATGGAGCAACATTTGCAATTGGGAAAAAAACCAATCTCATGCTGCCAAAACATTAATAATTCCGCTTTCTTGGAAATATTCTGTTACTGTCACCGCTACATGTAAATTTGTCATGTAAATATGACTTCTTCCAAGGAAAAAGGCGTGGTTCAGCAGGCTTTCTGAGGACAAGGACCTCTCTGCACCTAGTTTTTCTCTCCTTCAAAACCATTTGCTTCCAGTCACGAATTTTCAGAGCTGCAGCACCATGTGGGTGCTACTTGTGGTGATTCCAATAAGAGCCAGGAGCGAGCAGGGCTGGTTTGGGCAGGCTGGCCCATGGTCCCCACCCAGCTGAAGCAGGCAGTAAGGACACATAGTGAAACCCAGCAGGGAATGGCTTATTTTGGTTTGTTTGCTTATTTTTGCACGCTGTATCTCTCTCTGTGAATGCCTGTGTTCCTTACACTGTGAGAAAAACAAGAATTTCCTGATCTTCCTTTATATCACCCAGTATTTTTCATAGCCTTATAATATCTTTTATTAATTTCCTTTTAAAAATAGACACTCATAATCCTTTAAAATTCTGCATCTTTGCAACGTCAAAGCATTTCAGTGAATTTTTCAGTCCATTTATATTCCAGCTGCCTGGTGCTGGAGTCAGACATGTGGTGGTAGTACTGCAGGCAGTAAAGATGTCCAACCTCTCTGCAGTTCTCCTTGCTGTAATTATTGATCCTTGGGGAAACTGAGCCTCAAACACCAAAAAACCTTTCTGTGATGCCTGACTGTTTAGTAGAAGGCAACGGGACCAGTGGGCTTTTAGTTTAAAAAAACAGCCATTGTCCCTCCACTGAGGAGGAGCTGAGATTTATTTTTAACTTCATACATTTCTATACATCATGAAAAAAAGCTGAACAATTCTATTTTCATTTAGGAGGAGATTGCAAAAGAAAGAAATGGTCTGATACATTTTAGATTAGAGCTTCTTCTCTGAGAACAGGGGCTGTTGCAGTGTGGTCCCATGCCAGAGATAATCTTCTTTTCCCCAATACTGCCAGCTGGGCCAATATATTTTCAAGAATTGCTGCACTAAACTGAGAGTTCTCCAACATGATGCTTCTGTGAATTTAGACTACTCTCCCTCTATCAGTACTAGGATTAAGGAGTCATGAAGGTAATCTACATCAGAGTGATATTATAATGATTGCTCTGAAATGGAGAAATTATCACACATCTGTTTGCATTCTCCCACTTGAGACATACCTTTAGGAAGTCAGTTTCTGATGACATGTTTGGGCAAACGATGCCTTATCTGCATGCTTTTTCCATGCATCATCCTCATCTGGGAACCTGAATGCCATAGCCAGAAAGCTATGTTAATTGTACAGGTTTGTAAGTCAGTGTAGTCCCAAACATATTCCTCAAGACTATCAGCCTCACAAAGTCTGCTCAAGAAGCTGGAGATGTTCCCTATCTGTCAGAGGAATCACAGAAACTGTTTGTAACAAGAATCCCCAACAAAGAGCATCTTGGCCTGATGGATGTGACATATTTCTGTTTCCTGAAACCCACTACGTGTATGAACTCGTACTGTAGACACAAGTGCAAGTTAAAGAGTTCTACTGTTGCTGGATTCCTCATCCTCAATTTAGGCAGTCAGCAAAATTACTTTCTCAGTACTGAGTTAAAGTAAAGAATTGTTAACTGTGGTGTAACTGAGAGCAAAGGCAAAGTCAAGTCAACAGGGTTTGCTTCAGCTTGTGACACTTCAAATAAAGCCTCTAAATCTGTTTGGATCATAAAAGTGAAAGTACAGAGAAAATATGTGTTACAAAAATAGAAGTTTCTTACTAAAGCAATTTTAATGGAAATGCTCACAGTTGAGTTAGTGTTATTTGCTTCTAATTTGGGCTTCATTCTCCATATTGTACGTTAACAAACTTAGACCACTTAATGCCAAGTGCCTTACGCATTTTTCTTTAATTAAATTTCTCCAAAGAACCACACTACGTGAGCATTTGCCAATACAAAAAGCACACTCAGAGATCCTGGGTAAAATCCAGGCACCCCTACAGTAACCAGTAAAACTACCATTGAAGACAGGATTCTACTGTATAGGTCTTTGCTATATATAAGTAGTAAAAATTATCTTGTCACTTATGAATTAAATTCTTCAGTACACTCTTCTAAGAACCTTAGCTCTGAATGAGCTCCACACTAGCACTTACCACTTCCCTAACCAGATATAAACGTTACTTCAGAGTCCAATAATGTCTGTTTTCAGGTATGTTAGTCATTGCTGGAATATGCAGCAGATGCCAGTTTAGACAAGCTTCCTGCCTGTGGATAGACTGGTACTCAGTCTAATAATCTGCAGTTTTACTACACAGTTTGAGCACAGGATTGCCTGCACTGAGCTCTGGGAGAAACCTGAACCATTAGAATTTAGGGATTCTTGTAACTGTTCGGTATTAAGTGATTAGTAAATGAAAGGGGCACAAAAATTAAGAAGATTTTAAATAATTTTTATGATCATTAATAGAAGACCAGGTGTAACAATTTACCTGTACTTCATTCTGAGCTATTTTTTGTCTGTGTGAGATGCTGAAGTGGGTAGTTCTGCCATTCTTCATCTGACACAGGTTTTTAGCATCATTTTTTCTTCCATAACTCAGCCATACATTATTGCAGAATTTGATGTTTGGGAAAAAAATAAATCAGAGCTGCTCTAGGCCAGCACTGGTCAGCAAGGGCCAGAGCAGGAGGCTTGAGCTGGTGCCTGCTCCTGCCATGGCTCCGTGGGATGTCACTGTCCTGCAGCTGAGCAAGGACAGAGGGCTGAGGGCTGCTCATCTGCCTCAGTGCAAAGTTACTTTCCTAAGTGGTATTTTTTTGCAGCTCTAGGATGTTACCTAGTTACCAGCGAATCATAGCCTGGTAACCACACAGAGAATTCTGGGGTTTATTTACAACAAGGTAAGTGACCCTGAATAAGGCAAGCTGGGGACACTTAGGCTGTCCAACTGTACAACAGGATGAGACTCACACATTTATTTGAAGTGTTAAGATTAAAACTGAGGTATGAAATTAACTACAATTAGTCTTGACAACACTAATTATATTTAAAATCTATTGAACTGGTTTAAAATTAAACTTCAGGTTCCCTTCAGCTGCAACCCAGCCCTGAAGCTGTTGAAGCCTGTGTTGTCCATCCCATGCCAGATTTTCTCATTGGGATGGAAGATTGCTATTAATAGACCATAAGTGGATATAAAAAAAAGGAAAAAGTGAGATTACCCAATTACTCAATTCTGCAAACAACCATGTTTGCTTGCTTCAGTTTTGAGAAAGATTGTCCGAAATTTAGTTTCCTGATGGGGCTTAAGCCTCCCCTTGTGTGGCTCTGGACCATCCATCCCTCCAGCCTCCCCCAGTGCCGGCTAAGCGGGGTTGCTAGGCGACATGTTCTCTCTTCTGTACTTTAGCAGAGAGGAACAGATCAAAGACACCCACAGTCCTGAATTATTTTATAAATGAATTTAAAGAGACACTCTCCTGTGCTGTATTATGTGGGGGGAGATCAAAAGTTGCCGGGTATAGTGAGAGTATCTGGAGAATTAAACTGATGTCATCTGGAAAATAAGAATGCTCGCATAAATGACAACTGTATAGTATTTCCC
>VXAC01004675.1:89110-136369 GCA_013399225.1 Rhipidura dahli | reverse complement strand
TGAGCGGCGGGCAGTGGAACCACATGCTGGGCTACCTGGCGGCCCTGGCCAAGGCCTGCTTCAACGGGAACATCGAGCTTTTCGTCTTCTTCAACGGCGCCCTGGAGAAGGCCCGGCTGCACGAGTGGGTGAAGCGCCAGGGCAACGAGCGCCAGACGGCGCAGCAGATCGTCAGCCACGTCCAGAACAAGGGCACCCCGCCGCCCAAGGTCTGGTTCCTGCCGCCCGTCTGCATGGCGCACTGCATCCGCCTGGCCCTCATCCGCTTCCACATCAAGGTGAGGAGGAGCCCGGGGGTCCCGGCGCCCCCTCCCCGCCGCTCCCTCCGGCTCCAAGATGGCAGCGGGGGCTGCCCGCGGGGGGAGGGAGGGCACCCTCAGCCGCTCCCCTCAGCGCCTCAAAATGTCGCCCAGACCCGCGGGGGCGGCACAACTTTGGGTGGCCTCAATCCCCGGGGGATTTTGGCTTATTTACATGGCGCTGCCCGCCGCCCCGCCAAGGCCGGAGGCCGGGAGGCCTTGACGGGGCGACCGGCAGCGCCCATGGCCCGGCCCGGCAGCAGGGCGGCTTCTGCCTCCATGTTCTTTCGCTCCGTTGACTCAAAATGTCCCTTCTTGCCTTGTGGGCTGTGGTACCGCAGGGGAGAGCGGGTGGGCGAAAAGCATCTCTGTAAGTAATTATTGAGGGGAGGAAAAAATAATTAATCAGTTTAGCTCTCGCGCAGGATGGATCTGCAACAAGTTCCCGGCTCAGGCGAGCTGTTTAAACTTGGGCTGGAGGGGAAATGGCTTGCTGCAAAAAACACAGGGGTGCCACTTTTGGCTTCGTGGAGGTTTTAGTGTTTTGCTCAGCGTTTTCTCAGTATCAACAGGCTTTTAAAACCAGTTGTAGAATAACTGGCTCCTTACTCCATAACAGCAACACTTCTGGTTTGTGCAATCCGCAGTGCCAAGTTGACAGTCCTTCTTTTAAACTCCTTATTTTAAGAGGCAGCCTCAGTTTTCCGGCCCCACAAACTGCCCTTCATTCGGAGCTGGGCTCCATGGCCATCTTGCGCTCTAAGGCCACGATTTCAAAGGTTGCAGGATATGACCACGTCGCATCTCTCCACACGGCGTTCCTGATTTACGATGGTTTCTGTTCAGCTGAGCGATTGTGTATATTGAAACACAAGACACTGGAAAAACAAGCCTGGGGATGAAGCTGCAGTTTTAGGAGTTGCCTGCTCACCTTCCCGCTGGGGAGGGAAGAGCAGCAGGAGGGAAGCACATACTCGTAGGCTTTATTATCTTAAATTACTTATGTGTGTAGAAAAATATTATGTAACCTTCGGAATTACTCGATCACTAGCAGCAGCTTAATGTTATTTGGCCTTTCGGCGGATTAGAAACATTCTGGCTGGGCTGCAGCCCTGGGGTACAGATGCCTCTCTCCAAGGCGCTGACCCCAAAGGTGACTTTGGGTGAAGTTTCTCTTAGTTCTGCCAACGGGGCGGGAATCACTGTTGCTCCCTCTTAGCTCCCTGCTTGCTGGGCCAGGCCCATCCGAGGAGGAACACGGAGCTGGAGCGCAGCCATCCTGAGTTCAGCCTGCTCGGCAGTGGAAGTCCCACCCTGCGGCGGCCCCGGCTGTGGCGGGGATTGGGTCACCAGGCCGGGGCCACTGCGCTGGGCAAAGCACGTGTGGAATGAACTGGAAGTGGAGGCGAAGCTCGTTCTTGCAGGGCATGTTCATCTCTGCCAAACGCGATGCCTTGGGCTTGGCCTTGGTTAAAGTGAGGAGGTTATGACCGTGTCTGCTGCAGTCGTGTGTTTTCCTGGTCAGTGTAGAAGCCAAATGGTGTTCTGTTTTTCGGATGGTGGGAATTTGCCTGATAGCAAAAACTTCCTATCATTTGAACTTCTGGGTGCTTTTTGTAGTTAGGAAATAGTTTTGTTCTTTCAGCAAAAAGTTTTAGGGCCCATGCAGTGAAGGTCCTTACCTTGACCTGATTCTGGGTGCATTATAAACCTTCCTCATTTGTTACTGAGACTTAGAGATCATTAGTGAAAGCAATGATTGGGGTAAAATAAGAATGTTGTTTTTCTTTCAATGGTTAAAGTAGAGACTTGGTTTAATGCAACATGGAAATGCATAGTACCCAACAGGAAGCCAGCTGTTTTGGTATCAGTGGGAATTTGGTACTTGAAATAGTTCTGTAGCATGTTGAACTGGCTGTTAGTTTGTTAAACATTTTCTGTCTCAGGCCTGGCTCAGGTACATTACATCTGAACCAAGTTGCTGCATTTGACAGCAGTACCACCTGTAGCATTTTGTTAACTTTCCAGTGCAGCCACAGCATTAGCTCCTTTATGGTTTCTTGGTGACAGGCCTTATTCCTAATTTCTGGAAGCAGTTATAGGAGTGTGAGCACACTCATACTGAGTCCCTTTTCTGTCATTTAAAAGTACCGCAAACTTTCACAGTCTCAGTAAATACAGCATCCCCCCGTTTTGCTGGAGAAGGTTTGGGAGGTGTGTATTTATTTGCCCGTGTTAGGTTAGCCCTGGCAGCTGGCAGCTCGTTACCAGATACTGAGGGCTGTGGGGGGACAGGTTGTTTCTGTCCACATCGAGCCACCACCCTGCGTGTCCAAACTGCACTGGTTCTCTGCACTGCTCAGCTGTCCTGGGAATGGGAAGGATATCAGCAATTTCTGTTTGATGCCTCATTTTTTTCAGTTGTCAAGAAACTCTGTGGATAAATCTAATTCTAATGGATTCATTTTCAGGTTAACAAGGGTATTTCATGGTTATAGTGGTCACATGCATAATGCACATCAAAGATACTCCTGAGCTTAAAGCGCTTTCCTTCTGTGCTTTTTGTTTTCTCTTACATGATTCATTGTCTTTCTAAATCTGCTTTGTTATACATTTCTTTTCTCTACATCTTCCTTCAGTTTTATTCTCACTCTCACTTTGGTGTAGCCCTCCTGATGGGCACAGGGGAAATGCATCTTGAAGGTGTGATTTTTATTTACATGTATAGGTGATTTTTAAAATTTACATATGCATAAGACAGTTGTTAAATTGTAGGGTTTTCTCACTTTGTTTGGAGAAGTTGGGTTTGAGAACACTGATTGACTTTAAATATGAAATTGATTTTCATATTTTTAGGAACATTTGAGTCTGGAGTAGGTTTCTGTCTGAAGCTAGGAACTGGCTATGAATTTAATCTCTTTTGATAATTAGAGAGGCAAAAAAGAGTAATGTCTTCTATCCAGAACAATTATAAATTACTCACAGATGGTTTCAGCAGGATGTAAAAATAACAGGTTCCTCCAGGTTATAACAAATATCCTGCGGGTTCCTAGTTTTTGTGACCTGATGTTTTTCAGTTGGAGGGGAATAATTCTTAAAAGAAACTTTTATGCAAAATAGGTTTGCTAAAATTTGAATATTTAGGCAGTAAAGTTCTTAACTACTCTAGTACTTTGGGGAGACTGTTTTTGTTCTCAGTGTCTAAAGGTGCTCATGTGTATTTATTCAGGCAGGATTCTCTTTCTGAGCCAGCACCATTAATGTTTACACAAGATTTAGGCTTGAAAATATTCCAAACTCCTGGCTGTGATTTCCACCATGTCCCCTCTCCCAGGGTTGGTTTTGAAGCCTGCAGGTTCCTGGGTACCTCTGCATTTGTGAGAGCCATGAGATCCTTCTCTGACTCTCTCATCTTTTAGAGTTTTACATTGCGGGTTAACTGTACTTTGGTAAATATAGCTCCTTTCCCTCTGATGGTTATATGAACATGGATTCTAGTATTCCCTGAACACACAGCAGCTTCGTGCTGGGTTAGAGAGCTCTATAAAATGGGGAGGGAACTGGAGGCTCTGGAGGTAGAGGAAATAGCTCGTAGGAAATCAGAGGAGCTGCACACTGAGCTTCCTCTTGCGTTATCTGCACACCCATGTCACACCTAGTGCTGCAGCAGGAGTTCTCACTTGGTTTTTTATAGATCAGAGCTGCTTGTTGTGCATGCAGAGAGGTTGGGTTTAGATATATGGACATAATTTAAATCTATATACCCATAATTAAAAAACATCGGAGGGATTTTTCTAATTTAAGACCTGTGAAGACTGGTGGGTAGGGGTGAGGTGAAGCCTAAGTTTGCCTTCCTTTAGTTAGGAACTATGTAAGTCTGATGTCTTTATATTTTTCCAAAAATGTTTATGGTTTCTCCCACACCTTATGCTAGAGGACAGCATCATTGTGAGAAAAATGAGTGTGTGTGTTCTTCTCACAAACAAAGTGTGCATCAAAAAAAGTACATCAGGGAAGTTTCTGAAGAAGTAACATTTTATGAAGACAGACAGAGTGGTGGGATTGCGGGTAGGGAGAGCTTAGTGAACTGGTGTTGGGTTGCAGGAACAGGTGAAGTGCTGGTTGTTTTGTGCTCAGGATTTGGCTTGAAAGGTAACATTTTGTGAAGGTGCACAGGAGAAGTAAAATTTGACATACCTCTCTGGAATACTGTAGTTCAGCATCAGGTTCAAGTGCAAGGCATGAGTAGATGAGAAAGGGTCACTGTAAACTTGCTGTGGGTGACTGCATGGGCTGCTGGAATGGGCTGTGGAGTTTGGGACCTTCTCTCCTGTTCTGCAGAGGAAATAAATAGCCTCGCTGGCACTAAGGCTGTAGTTATTCATGCGTGCTATGGAGACTGAAGCTAATAGTTTTGTACTAGTCTATTTTGGGATAGCTTGCTATCTACATTGTTGTTAAAGTGGAATACTCTGTGAGGGTGGGTTATACCAACATCCCGCTTCCAAGGGGATTTCTGAATCACTGGATGTGTATTATGTGGTGTAGCATGTGGATGGTAAAAGCACTAGGGATCCAAAGCCCTTGGCTGGCTGTGGCTGAGTGTGGTCGTATGCACACTGTAGTTGTAGCAGTTCCTGAAGGTTTGTTGGAATGCAGGACTGTAGGTACTGACCTGTCCTCATGGGACTTTCAGTACAAGCTTCTTTATTAGAAATGGTTCCTTTTATATTTCCAACATTAGAAATTGGCCCATGTCTCCCTGCACATGTCTGTTCGAGTCATCTGATTTCTGTAGCCTAAAATATGTGCTTTGCTAGGCAACAGGAGTGAAGAGGTGAAGTTTGGGCTATAAACTCAAAGCAGTTTGCACCATCAGATACAGTTGTGCATGAAGGGATAGGCTGAAGGTGGAAAGGGGAAAAAAGTTGGCTTAAATACAGCAAGGTTTGCATTTGAAAGGTCAACAAAGTTATCTCTGTTCATCCTGGGTTGTGTTTGGCCCATTTAAAAGTGGGCCAACAAACTTTAGAAGGTATCATGGGTTTGCTTGATCATGGGGGGCATCTTGGTGTGCTGAACTGCTGGAGTACCCACAGCCTCAAGGCTCTCCCCATGTGCTGGTACAGACACTGGAGCTGTAACATCTTGAGAGTTCAAGTGTTTCTGGTAATAAACAGTTTTTTCAGATGAGTTCACTTGTACAGAATGCAGCTGCAGCGTGTGGCCTTCCAGAAGCGTGTGCTGTGCTTCCTTACGTCCTGTCCGTATGTGCTGCGTCACTGGAGTTCTTTAATTACTTTAAAAATATCTCAAGTGCACATGTATAGTTTCAGAAAGACCCAGTATATCATAATAGTTGTGATAAATCAGTGCTGCCATTTACACTGGAGCTAATTGCTCTGTCTTCCACTATAGGTTGCACAGAGCATTGAGGATCATCATCAAGAAGTAATTGCATTCTGCAGAGAAAAAGGTTTCCATGGTTTGGTTGCATATGACTCCGATTATGCATTGTGCAACATCCCTTACTATTTCAGTGCCCATGCCCTAAAACTGAGCCGGAATGGGAAAAGCCTCACAACAAGCCAATACCTAATGCATGAAGTTGCCAAGCAACTGGACCTGAATCCAAATCGCTTTCCTATTTTTGCTGCTCTTTTAGGTAAGTGAAGATGCTGCTAGTCAGCCTTACAATTTCAGTTTCTATTAACTGTTTTAAAATAATGTGTGTGTAATTTGACAGAGCACCTGGGGAAAGGCATCCCTTTGTTCCAGACATTCCTGCTGTTTGAGGTGGACTGGATGTGTGTTTGAGGTCAGACATGCCCAGTTTGTAGAAACCTTCGAGCAATGCAAATTGTGGCTGTCTAGAAAGAAGAGCTGAAAGCGGGGATTCGGCAGAGCTCTGCTTAGCCAGAATGTTCTCTGTGTGGGGGGGGAATCAGGACAGTTGTGGTTCTAGTTTGGGTCTTGTATGGTTTGAGCTCTAGTTTCAGTGGTAAACTTTCCAGACTGGAAGTATGCTTTTATCCTGAATTCTGCCTAAAAATAACACCTGTGGAATGAAGATGCTTGGGTTGCTGGGGCTTTTTGCCCCCTCTGAAATGAGCATTGGACAAATACACCAGCACGTCAGCTGCAACAGAAATATATTGAGCTGTATAATTGAGTGAAACTCCGCGTTTCTGAAAGCACAAGTGACCAGCATTGTACCATTCCATTGGTTTTGTCTGTACACTTTCTTAGCAATCTATCTTCTCACACTCATGAGCCTCTTCTCATGCTTAGCAGCATAGGAGGGAATGTCTCCAGTTTCACAGTTCTGCTTAAATGGGACACTCTTAACACACTCTATTTCCATAGCAGTGATAGTGAATAACTGTCATACTCTCAGACAGAAGAGTGAATTAATTACTGACAAAGTTGACTCCAATGAATAAGATTCATTTAGAACAGCATTTTAACTGCTTTTTGGGAGCAGCCATGTTCTTGATCTTGTCATGCTGTGCACACAAATTAAATAAACTGGATTTTCTTTTTAGTTTCTCACTCCATTTCAGTTATGGGTACATGACAGAGGAATAAAACTTACTTGAAAGCTCTGAATGAGAGAGGTTTTGTGTTACTGTTTTAATTACAATAGTTTAGCAGTCTTTAATTCCGCTCCCAGTCCAGGAAGGCACCTTCCATGTTAAGAAGGAAAGAACCAATGGATCTTACAGTAGAAAGCCACAAGTATTTGACTAGTTTGAGTTGCTTTTTGTCAGTGTGTGTTTTTCCTGCCTGCACAGGTGTAGGGAGAGAAGGCAGAGGGCTGGCTGAGCTGCCATTGCAGGAATTGCATGACAGACTACTATTGCTTGGCTTTGTTTTGGAGTCTATAAATAAGTTGGGGCATGCCAGTTCAGTGAGTAAGAATTACTGCTGGAAAAGCAGTTTCCCAGTTGCAGATACACTTTATGGACTTCATGGGAAGTGTGGCTTTAAGTCACCACACAATTCTAAGCTGCTGCTGAGACTTTGCTTGCTTATATCAAACAGAAGGTGAGAAAAGTTCTGATGAAGTCTCTGAAGGCTTTGCAGTTTTATGCAAAAAGCTCTTGGTTATTTTTCTCTCTTGTTGTCTTCCGTGACCAAATATTTTTTCAGTGTGTTCTTAGAAGAAAGAAATTTTAAGGTAATTTCACATGATTACTCTGCAGAGATTTGGTGGCTTTCCCCCTTTAATTGGTACAAAGGGCAAAGACCCCCAGGTCAGCTACAAGTTTAGTTCTGAGTATTGCTTTGCATTTCTTGTGTGTGTGCGTATTCAGTATGAGTAAGCAGAATAAAGTTCATGGATGTCCGGGTTAGAATAGAAGCTGCTCCACCGATCTTCCTATGCTTGGGGCTTTTGTGTTATTTTTGTTTGAGTGAATTTTAGGAACCCTAGGTATTTGGGATAGAAAGTGAATATATTAGCTGACAACAAACAGATACAGTTTGGCTTAAAGTACTGGCAACATGTTTTAACTTTTGCAGCCTTGGTAATATAGTAACTTCTTTTAATCGAACACTTAAGTGCCTATATGCATATAGTTACGTGTAGCAAGGAATGTGTTTATATTAGGGTGTCTCATTTTCTAATCTGATTTTTTTTTATTATTTTTATTATTATCTGAAGGCTTGTCTGGCTTCACAGGTTATTCTGCCCTTGCTCCTGTGGCTTCTTTGGGTCTTTTTATCTTATTAAGTAGAATAAAGAAGCACAACGGGAAGGAATGAGTGAGCATTTGATGACATGGGAAGGCACATGAATTTTTTCTGAGTACAGCAGTATGACTCCCCATGCTAGTACTTTGTGTAGGAATAAAATAATTTATTCTGAAGTAATTACAGTTAAGCTGCTGGTTTAATGGTTTCAGTTCCAAAAGGCCCAAACTATCACAATAGCGGTGGTATCTGTGTTCAACTTTAGGGCTGCAGATGTATTTCCTTGTATCCGGAAAACTAAAGTTTCTTTGTATTCAGACTCTTTCATGTCATTAACTCCAAGAATAAATTTGGGGAATGCTGAAAGAGTAAAATCATCCTCAGAGTTTCAGTCTCACGTTGAGCAGTTGGAGAAGTCTGAGGAATGACACTAAACTGGGCAGTTAAAAAGTTGTTCTCAGTGGCAAGTGATTTGGGATTGAGTTCTGCTGAGGGATAAAGTCTCTATTGAAATATTCCTTCAAAATATTTTTCTGACTGTATCAACAAGGCAGACTTCTAAAGATTGCTTTCAGATGAGGTTCTCTGTGCACTGTGGTTGGTTGGCTTGGTTTACAGTTTTTTTCCCTCTTACAGCTTTTCATCCAGAAGGGGTTTATAGTTGTAGCATTATAATACAAAAGGTATCCTTGGCATGTGGCCTGGATACTGCATCCTCTGAGTATGCTCTTAAAAATTTCTGTTCTAATTGCTGCTGATGTCAACAGGGAGTTGATTTGGGTTATTTTGCAACTTTTGACTCAAATACTTCAGAATAATTTTAAAAAAGAAAAGCAGCCCAAGCTTCAGCAAGTAGGAAAACAAACCCAGTGTGAGATATAGGGCTCTAATTCAGCAAACTCTTTAGAAAGGGCAGTGGCTTCAATTATTATCTAATTGCTTTTAAAAAAAAACTAAGGCATACACTAAAATAAGCCATTAAAATGGGAAAAATCAATATATGTTGAGGTTGTTCAGCCAGGTCAAGAAATAGAGGTTGCTTATGTAACGCTGATCTCTTTCCCACTGTGACAGCACTCTGTAACATGTTTAGTTATGGAATCCTGTTCTGCTCCTCAGTAAAATTTTAGCACTACATAAGGTAAGTACAGGCATCACTTCTTAACTGGACCACAAAAGGTATTGTTGCACTTCAGTGTACATGGTGAGAATTGGTCGAACACTTGCTTATGTGTGTTTTGGAATTAATTGCAATGACAGATGGAGACCAAGCAAAATTGAGGTTTTGGTGGAAGGGAGAGAGGCCCTGACTATTTTAAAAGGTAACACCTGCAGGAGCGATTGTCATTTATCACAGAACTGTGCTGCTCTGGCTACAATAGATTTTTGCAGACCTGTATTAGAAAGACTGTCTAATCTTACCTGGACCAGATTAGTGAGTGTGGCTGTTATACGCAAACTTGTTGAATCTTTATGATGTGAGATTAAAGTTTAGATGATAACATCTCCTTGCTGGAGATGTCAGTAGTGGGTGAAGTATTGATTGAACACAAAGACTTCCCACTTTGAGAAGGCATCTGCTTGTCACCAGGCAGGGGACAGGTTTTCTGGCTTTCACAGGTTAAAGAGCATTAAGAGAAAACTAGATGATTTTACAAGAAAAATATCAAGAAAGAAAATAATTGTAATATTCAGAGAATCTTGTAATATTCTTTATGAGCAGTGCATTCACTAATAAGCTGCTGCTCTATAAAACCAGGTATTGAATATATCCTGAAGTTTTCTGTCAGAATTGTGTTAATACATTCTATTTAGCTCTTTGTAAAGTTTGGATCCACAGCCACTGAACTCCATCAGAGGTTGATTAGTTATGGCTTTGACTAATAGAAATGTTTGAAATGCTTCCTAGTAAGAATTTTTTTTTGAGTGTGATGTGCTTTGGGAAAAAAACCCAAACAAGATAGGTGATTCCTTTAGGTGTGAACAGTATGGTAAATACAGTCTCTATCTCTGTCTATGGAAACAACAGAACATTTTCCCAATTCCTTCCCTGCTGCCAGCCCAAGGTCCCTGGTCAGATCAGCAAAAGAAACTTCAGGAATTGGGAACCTGCTAAGTGTCATTGGAGCTTCTGGCGTTCCTGGGGGTTAGATAAACCTGGCTGGTGCCTTGCTGCTTGACCCGTGCTGCACAGTGGAGCAGAGTGCAGATTCCAGAGGCAGCTCCCATGTGGATCAGTAACGGCACGTGCTGGGATGCAGAAGGGGCTCACCAGCATGTGTCAGGGAGCAATAGAATGTGTTCTTACACAGTTGCAGCACCTGCACTCTGAAATCTCTTGAGGATTCCCTAATAGGACACACTGGCCTGAGGTGGGTCCCGTGCTTTGGCTGGATCTGTTGCTGCTGCAGGTGAGCTGGTTTCATGGAAGAGTGCTCCTCGCACACATAAAGTGGCTCTTGCTGCAGCAGCAGCATGCTGATAAGGTTTTTCTGGAGTAACATAAAGCTATCTGCAAGTTTAATCTGTTAATCCTCTTGGCTGGGAGTTGAGGACTGATTGCAGGTTTGTTTGCTGTATGTAGAAACAGTGTGTAACGTTTTACAGTGTACTTAAATGAGCTCTGCATTATGTTCCAGGTAATCATATTCTACCTGATGAAGATTTGGCTTCCTTTCATTGGAGTTTACTTGGTCCAGAACATCCACTAGCTTCACTTAAGGTACAAATTTAATATAATTAGGAGAAATTAAACTAAAATCAGTGCTACTGGTTAACAAGAGCAGTGTGATTGGTTAACTGAGAGCAGCTCCGCGGGGCTCTTGTGCTTGGTCACCCTCAGGTGTCCCAGTCCCTGGCTGCAGAGGATACCTGGGGTCATTGGCCTTACAGGGCTAAACTTAGCCTGCATGATCCCCCTCAGTGCCCTTCAGCTGCACAAGCCAGAGCTCCAGTGTGGTTTGGCTTGGAGAATGCAGCTTCTTGCTCTCCTCTTTCTTGAAGAGGAGAGTTTTTTGTTTAGTCATGTTCTTCAGCTATCAAAAATAATGAGCTGTATATCTTCTGCCATCTTGTTTTATTTTCTGCTGCTCTGGGTTTGTGTGGAATTTAAAGTGTAAATATGCTGAAGAACAGATTGCATGAGAAAGCTAAAGTGGCCTTTGGTAGTTTTGGGGGGGTTGAGACAAGTAACTTGCCTGATGCTCTTAGTTTACAGTATGTGTGTTCTGCTGCTTCATCACACTTGCCTCGTGCATCTGCCAAGTAGACGGCTATAAAAGGGAAACTGGACACATCAGAGAATGGGATCACAGTGACCTTTCTCTCTGCCACAACAAATGTATCTGTTTGCCTTTCTCCTAAGGTGTACCATGTAGCAAATAATCTGCTTTTTGTAAATTCTGTCAGACTGTTTTGTTATCTCTACATTAAAAATAGGTGGGGTTTTTCCCCTTCTGTTCTGAAAGTTTATTAAGCCTTGAAAACTTGTTTTGCCAAAGGTAGAATTTAAAACCAGATTTTCAGCATAATTTTTAGGGCTTGCACATGCTTTGCTTAGTGAACAGCTGTGACATTTGAGGTTACACATATCCTCTATTTTGCTGCCAGTCTGGTGTTTAGAAAGGTAAGTGTCAGCACATTCCAGTGGCAAAACAAAACCTGCATGCATGTTTGCTACTTCCTTGTAAAATTTGAGGTGAAAAAATGAGTGAGTGTGCTTGTATTTTAATTTTTTACTAAAAAGGTTCAAATGTAGGGCTTCTTGCCAAGTGGTTGATAAACTTTCTGGTGATTCTTTTCTGTGGTCTAGCCTGAGTAGACTTGTTTGTCAGTCAGTTCAGATTATGACTTCAGACACCTAGACCTCCTGGAAAGCCCTCTAAATTTATACTGAATTACTTAAATGAAAATTAGGTATTTGTCATTTTGCTTCTCGATGTACACATTCATTGGAAACACCAACTGGGCTTTGTAGCTGGCATCCCAAGATAGTGAAACGTAGACCCTCAGAGCATCCTGGCCTGCCTTAGGCAGTCCTCCCTGAGGGATTTTATCTGTTAGCCAATGTAATTAGATACGAAAGCAGTTCCCATTTGGCTGTTAAAGGTTCCATGAAAATTGCTGCGCTGTTGTCAGTGCAAAGCCCCAGATGAGTGCCCAGACTGAGGAAAGGCTACCACAACACAGGGTTTGTTGAATTTCACGGCAGCTTGCTGGCCATTTGTTCAGTGCACAGCCCCAAACGGAGCACAGCACCTCTGTCTCCTGCCTGGCAGCTGTGTCAGGTGGAAGGACTCATCTGCAGCAAACCAGTCTTCCTTAGTTACTGGTAATGGAGCAACTGCCTGTTTGTTTCAGCTTTAATTTCATAGTGCTCATGGTTTGAAATGATAGCCTGTTTCAGGAGCTCATTAATTGAGTTTCATTTCATTGACATGCTAGTATGTCAGTAATGCCACCACAGCGCTGTGTGGGGACCTATTCAGTGTAGATCTGCACAAAGCAATATTACTTGTAAATTTTACGAATGCTTAAAAACCCTAAAAAACATTTCTATTAACCACAAGGCTGATAGCAAGGAGTAGTTTCTGAACAGTCCCAAAAAGCACAAGCTCTCATCAAAACTGGAAATGGGGGGAAGTTGTTGTGTTTCCCCAGGATGTCCTTCCTGGGCTGTGCTTACAAACTTTGCTTTGTTGTGTCTATTTAGAATCACAACTGAGTGTTCTCCATGCTCAGGAACCAAGGGCTTTAATCCCACATTTCATTCAGCTCAGGATTTAGAAAGCTTTTTCTTATTGTGTGAAGATTTTAATCTTTTGTCTCTAGAACAGTATGGTCTTGAGCATCAAAGCTGACAGATTCTGTTACAGTGGCCGGATTTATTGCTTTTCAGGGAGAATTGTGACAGTTAATAAAATACAATTTATTTCCTGCATTCTCTCTCAATCTTTTATTATGCTGTAGCAAAATAGTAATTACTTTTCCTGCAAGAGAAGCTTTGCCAGTTCACCAGTGGAAGAGGGTAACTTAGAAAAGAAACTACCATCTTCGCTGGTGGAAATTGCTGGGTCTCCCTTGGAGTCACCATGGGGAGGGAAAGAAAGCAAACCAGAGGAACCCCTACCTCTGTTTTAAATGGGGGAGGGGGGTGTTCATCCAGGAACAGCTGAGTAGAAATGGGAAGATGGGAGGAAAATGTAAAACCTGACTGAAGAAATCCATACTTAACATCTGGATGGAAATGAACCCGAGAGTCAGGACAATGTCTTTATGTAGCCGATGAAAAGCCTTTCAGGAGGCACCAACAATTACCAGTCAGCTCAGCAAAACTGTGAAGATTCCATGGCCAAATTTAAATGAAGAGATATGAATTGCTGTTGCTGGAACAGGGAGCAAGAATCAAAAGCTGGATCTGTGACCTGTTCTGAGTCAGGATCTCGTCTGTCCAAATGTCCCTGGGGAAACATCTCATAAATGTGCAGACCTGCACTTGAGTCCTGTCACCTACCTGAGAACAGAGTTCATTGAAATGACTGCCCAAATCAGGGGTTTGAAAGAAGAAGAGTTAATAGATTTCCTGAGGAATCATCTGATTCCTAGACCTTTTTTGTAAACCAGCATTTTTTGTGTGATTTGGGATTTATCTTATGACAAAGACAATTAGGTTCTTATTCTGGAAAAACTGGTTAAAGTATAGAGCTTCAAGATCAATGTGTAATACTGTCAGTCTGGGAGGGCAGTTTCTTACCTCTGAAAGGATTTGGTGCATGTTTGGGAGCACAGACCATTGAAGTGCTGACTCTTCATTCACAAGGTAACCTTAGAAGCAAAACTTAATGCAGTTTCCCTTTATAAATAAGAAGAGTATGCAGGGAAGCTCCATTTCCTTGGTGGTTCAGTCTCAGTGGAGAGGCAGAGATGCTTCCAGAAGGCAATCCAAAGTATGCAGGTTAGGATCCTTCTCTGAATCTCTCTAGGAAATTCCTGTCTTACTGTTTGTTGACTTCAGAGGGTGTTTGCCAGAGGGAGACTAGTATGTGAAGTAGATGCTTAGGTAATTTACTGCTGCTCAGATGACAAAGGTGACACTTAAATACTTTAAGAAAGTGCCTTGTTGTTCATGGGGTATTTTGATGCTAAGGGTCATCATAAAGCAGGTCAGAAAGACCTCGGGAAGTCATCTAGTACAGCCTTCTGTGAAAAAGTGTGGTCAGCTTGAGGTCAGAGCAGGTTGCTGAGGGCATTGCCTAGACTCATCTTGGAAGTCTCCAAGGTTGGAGACTGCACAGCCTGTCTGGGCAGCCTGCCCTGTGGTTTGATGGTCCCGACAGTGAAGATGCTTTGCCTTGTGTGCAGTCTGAGCCCTTCTTGTTTCAGGCTATGTCTGGTGTCCTTTGCCCTTGCACAAGGCACTGCTGTGAAGAGCTTGGCTCTGAGTGCTCAGTTACCTTTCTGTGGGTAGTGGAAGGCTGTATTTCCACTTATTCAGCTTTGCCATGCTGAATAAGCCCCATTCCCTCAGCCCTGTCTTTACAGAGCAATTGCTCCCAACTCTTTGGCAATCTGGATGGCCTTCTGCAGAACCAGCTCAACTGTTGGGACACGTGGCTCGAGCCCCAGGCGGAATGCAGCGCTCTGGAGTGGCTCTGCTGTGCACTGAGGAGTGGGATCCCTGGATCCCACTGCTGCGCAGCCCAGGGTGCACCCTGCTGGCTCTTGTTCAGTCTGCTGCTGCCTTCCAGCCCCAGGTCCCTTTTGGCACACCTCCAGCCTGTGGAGTAGCCAGGGGTTATTCCTGCCCAGGTGCAAGGTTTCACTTTTATAGCTGTAGCATTTCTGAAGGCTCCCGTTGGCTCATCCCTATGGCTCGCCAGGGAGTTCTGGATGGCAGCCCAGCCCTCGGGTTCGGAGTGTGCTGGGCTGTCACACAGGTCTCAGTGAAGTCTGTCTGTATCACATCTTTGGCTTGTGCTTTTGCTCTCTTCTTTGCTTTCTGACATGATTCTTGTTCCTCTTTATATGTTCAGCCTTTTCACTCATCAGTGGAAAGAAGATGTTCTCTATGTGTTGTCTCACAGCAACTGAATGTTCGAGGTCTCTTTTTTTAATGGTTTGAAAATGAAACTGAACCAATTATCTGTTTCCAGCAGGCACAGCAGTAAAGGATTAGTTGATTAGTCCCTACAGGCTTTGCTTCCTGAAGACAGTGGGCAGCTGGGGTGTTCCCAAAGTGGGGGAGCACTTCTCTGGTGTAGCTTAGGTACCTTCTACACTATTCTAGTCATCTCGTGGAGTTGTGCTTATCTGAGTCTGTTCTCTTCCAAAAAAGCATTTTTGCAAGGTTATTTTGTCAAACCCAATATATTTTTGTCTTGTTGCTTCTGTGTTTGTAATGTTACTCTGCCTCTCATTTTGACAATTACCTCTCTAGAATGCGTGGCCTTTCCCCACTTAGACTTTTCAGAGTGCACAAATAAGTGACTTGTGATTTTTGTCAGTGCTCTGTCACAAACTGAAGGAGTCCTTTTACAGCTAGCAAAGAAACTGGACCCTTCTCAGGTGTAAGCTCTCCAATCTGATTGCCTGCATGTGTGGGACCCAACCCCATGTTTGCCTTCCAAAATTGCTTTTCCATGTTATTGCTTGTCTGAAACTTTTCTCCAGAGGATAAGGGGAAAAAGGTAACTTCTCATGAGAAGTTGGTAAAACATGCTGCTACTTTTGCTCTGAAATGCTTTGTGTGACACTAAAAGTAAGTTTGAACCACCTACACATGCTCTGTAACTTCTGCTGCAAGTCTGAATTTTTCCTATCCCTAACATGCAGTAAGACTTAGCTTGTATTTTAATGCACACAGGATTAGAAACATTCTTTATGATTCAGTACACAATCTACAGTGTGGGATTTCTGGAAAGTTCTGAAATTAATAGTAAGATATTTTATTCTATAATATCAGAAAAGTACACCTTATTTAACCATTTTCATTTCAGACTTCTGTGTAGCGTAGGTCATGATACTCTTAGTTTTGAGGATGTTCTTGCATCTGCACTGGATGTCTTTGAAACAGAAGAAAGGAAAATCCAAATATGTGAAATGTCTCTAGATGTGTAAAACATACTTTCAGAAGGCCTCACTTGAGGATTTAAGAGTATGCTTCAGTAAGATCTTGAGGCTGTTTACAGGCAGCTAAATGGGAGCAATATGCAAAGTGAGCCCTTGATAGGCCTCACTTCATACTTCCAGGGCCTGAGCTGAATGTTAGTGCCAGAGTGATGTGATGTCTTCTCTTGATGCCAGCTTTATATGGTTTATTCAGTATTGCCATCATGGAGATCACATAAATTCTTGGGAGATTGCTTACTTCTGTCATCCACTGTGTTTACAAGCAGAGATTGCAGGAACACTCAGGGAGCAGTGCGGGGTTTCTGCAAGGGCTCTGCAGAGAGCACATCCAGCATGACACAGCCATGGAATGATTCAGCTGCTTTAGAGATGGGTAATTGTTACACATACAAGGAAAACGGGAGGTGTTCACCAACTGACTTGGATTACCAGTTAGAAGAAAATCTATTCCTTCTTCTGGCAAAATGTGGGCATAATTCTATCATCAATATTTGTGACTCTAAGCTTACATGTGAGTGTGATCAGAATTTAATATTGTATCTATTTAGAGTGCACACTAGTGTAAACTTAGATTTTAGTGTCTGAGATGGAAGTAATTACCCTGGCACTGACTACACTGAACAGAACTGTTCTTAACTGTTCACTTTTCACAAGGGCATGGAGTGAACATGGGAGAATGGTCTTAACCTGAAGGAGGGCAGGTTTAGGTTAATTGTTAGAAAGAAATTCCTCCCTGTCAGGGTGGGCAGGCCCTGGCACAGGGTGCCCAGAGCAGCTGGGGCTGCCCCTGGATCCCTGGCAGTGCCCAAGGCCAGGCTGGACATTGGGGCTGGGAGCAGCCTGGGACAGTGGGAGGTGTCCCTGCCATGGCAGGGGTGACACTGGATAGGCTTTGAGGTCCCTTAACCATTCTCTTGCTATGTTTAATTTAGGCTTATAAAATGCAGAGCTCATCTCTGGTAGAGAATGACCAGATATAGAATGAATATCCTGACATTTGTAAAAAGTAGACATTAGGAGAAGGAAATTAATAAAAATGGGAATATAGCAAAAATTCCATGGCCTAAATATGAAGAGGGCAGTGTAAGAAATTGTATCATAAGTAGATCAAATAAGGGCAGAGAAGAAAATAATCACATATGGTGGACTTCGTATAAAATGAAAAGAAGTTGTGGTATGGGTTTTAAATTTTCGAAGATAAAACTAATGAAGTATTAATCAGAATTTTGCTTAAATGTTTCTGACAAGACTGAATTGCACTATTTTCTAGTAAAATATGATCTCTCTGTGTAGAACACAATAAGAACACAAAGATTCTTCATTTTTTTTGTATCTTAAAAATAAAAGTGTTAAATGATAATAGCAATTGTCAAGTTTTGAATCTCTGAATTTTGCAAACAGACAGATTAAAAGATGTTAAAAGAAAAAAACCTAGCTGCCCCTATAGGCCCAGTCAGAGTGCTTCAGAATTGTGCAGAGGTTCCAGCCAGAATTTTTAGGAGTTGCTCAGGCTTCCTCTAGAATGTAGGACACGTATTTGGAGACCTCGTTCCTGGCCCTGTGAGCCTGTGCAGCGCTCAGGATGGGAGCAGAGGCTGCCCATGGTTGAGGAGTTCTTCAGAGCCGGCTGGCAGCACTGCTCCCTGCCTGGGATTTTACACAGGTCCAGGACTGTTCTTGGCCTGAAGCTTCTGTTCCCCACGTAGGATTACACAGGGCACATAAGAGCAGCCATTCCCGTAATCGTAGGCCAAGTCATGATTTATTTTCAGGAGGAACCAATTGAATGCTGAGGTAGAAGTCCAGGGTTTCCAGTGGGTCTTTTTCATCAGTTCTGCTATCACTTTACACTCAGAAAATAAACTGTGTCAAAATATTTCGCAGCATATATATGTGGTGTGTGATGAAGATTATGGTGTATGATGAATTTGATGAAGCATTTCGTACTGGGGGAAATGTCCAACTAGAAAGCAGTGAAAGAATCAGCATTGTTAACCTTGTTTGTAGTTGGAGCTGATACTTAGCCGGCAGGTATTTACATAGAGGTGAGGTTTCACATATGTATAAATGTATTGCAATGGTATGAGTCACTGTTTAAGGTGAAGTGTTAAAAACTAAGTGGAAGGCCTAGAAGTGGTTAGCAAGTAAATGTGGCAGCAGGGAGCTGGTTGCAGATACTGTCAGCGAGGGAGGGTCCCGCCGTGTGCCCGTGCTCACGCTGCGTGTTTCCCGCACAGGTACGTGCTCACCAGTTAGTTTTACCGCCGTGTGACGTAGTGATCAAAGCCGTAGCCGACTACGTCCGCAACATTCAGGACACCACTGATTTGGATGCCATAGCAAAAGATGTTTTTCAGCATTCACAGGTAAAGTATAAAGCCAAATGTTGTCTTGTTTTCTTTTTTAAATCAATTTTGCTGTACATTTGTGTTGAAGAACTGCACTTGATAAAATAGTGATTTGATCAGTTGATAATAGGGATCTGTTGGTATTTGCAGTGGCTCAGCTATCCTATTTTCCTGTTCCATGCTTTCTGAGGGTGAAAATACTGTGTTTACCCTCAGTGCTTTAAATTCTTGATGACCAGAGGGGTTTGTAGCCTAGCTGTGTGCACTGCCTTTGAGAATCAGCTGTACATGAAGACTGAATGTTTAAACTTCACCCTTACTTGGGTTGACATAACATTTCTTGTACTGGAGCACTGCTGCAGCTCTGGAGGGTCCCTAGGCATTAATCCTGAGATATGGTGTACATTAACTACTGTACAGCCCTGTGCTGACCTATAGGTGACAAACCTGGATGTGCTTCTGACAGATTTTTTTTTTTTTTATTTTAGTCTAGAACAGATGACAAAGTTACTCGGTTTAAGAGAGCGGTTGCTTATTACTCAGCAACTAATAAACCTATGCCATTTCATCCACCACATTACCTAGGTAAGTAATGGCAGCAACCAGGCTTTTTGTTTTAACTAACACCTGGGATAACCCTAAATCAGAAATTGTATTGGCAGCATCTACAAAAAAGTTTGTATCTTCTGGCAATTCTCATTAACCCTTGAAGATGACGGTTCAGAAGGTTTTTATAGGATATGTGCTGAGGTGGTGTTCTTGCCCTGGAAGAGAGCAACCTGGACTACTTTTCTTCCTGCCTATTGCAGCATCCATTCTGGTATTGGGACACTTGAGAGAATGATGCTGTGAACAACTGAAGTCTGGTGTCCACTCCCATTCATGAGGGCAGGTCCTATTTCTAGTCATTCAGACATATTTACTGTTTCTCACTGGCCTTGCTGACATGTTTCAGAAATCCCTTTCTAGTCTTTGATTTTTTGATATCGTAAAAAACCTGCACAAATTGCAGCCACACATTGTTGTGGTGTTGCAGATTATTCTCAAGGCTTAAAAATTAAAATGTGTGATCACAGGATTTCCTACTCATGCCCCAATCTTAACACTAAAATGTCATTTTAGCTGAAATTTTCTAAAGATTTTCAGTTACCATACCACACTGACACAGATTTTTCCTGCTCTTTTGGAGGATGTGGAGTGTCTTTATTTACATCCAAAGACCTGCATTAAAGGATTTAGAGGCTACTCTAGGTCAGTTATTCAAATGAAAAAATGCCAGCATTCTGTATCTGCATGAGGTTGGCAGCATCTTCATTATGACATCTACTGGGTTTTTTTTTTTTCTTGTAAGCTGCCTTGGATTTCCAGGTAGAATAGGAATGTGCAGCAATGAGAGATACAAAGACGTGAAAGAAGGTGAGACACAAAAAATACACTTCACAAGCTACAAAGTATTTTTATTGAAGGGCAAAATGAATAAACTTACTTAAAGACATAGGAGAAAACAGTAATGCTGAAAGAACAAGAGTAAATAAACCATAGGAGCAAAAGGACAAACAGGGTAACATTTGTGTCAAATACTGAGTGTTTTCATGAGTGTTTGGTTTTTTAGTTTCTTTTTTTTTCCCTTCTCTCTTTTCCCTCCTCCCCTGCAATACAGCAGCCAGACCGAATCAGTTTGGTATGCCTGGGATAGTGCCACCATATGTTCCTTCTCAGATGCTTAACATTCCACAGACCTCACTACAAGCAAAACCTGTGGTAAGTGCAGCTTCTGCCCTGCTCCCTGGGAGAGGCCTGCTGTGCTCAGCAAACTGGAATCCAGGTGGGAAAGGTGGAGCCAGCTTTTTTAGCATGGGCAGTCACTGACTGAATTTTAAATCTGGAACCAAGGTGGTGCTACAGACTCTGGTAGAACAGTTTCAGTGGATGCTCAAGATGGCTGTTTTGATGCGTACATTTGGAAAAGGCCACTTGATTAAAGAATGTATTTTGCAAAGCCTTAGTTGCCTTCACTCAAGAGAGATCCCTTTATTTTAGGCCCAGCAGATGTCCAGTCAGGGTGGAGCCCAAGGCCAGGGTCCATACCCATACAGCCTCTCTGAGCCAGCCATCACCTTGGAAACAGGTGGAAAAAGTCTGTCTGAGCAGAACAACTACAGTAACATTCCTCACGAAGGAAAACACACACCATTGTATGAACGGTCTTCTCCAATAAATCCAGCCCAGAGCGGGAGCCCTAATCATGTGGATTCAACCTATTTTCCTGCCTCTTCTACATCTTCGTCCTCTGACAATGATGAAGGCAATGGGGGTGCAGTGAAGTAAGTTTCTCATGAGGATATTCTCTTACTCAGCTTCTGTTAAAATAAATTTATTTCAAAATCATTTACCTGTATCCTGAAAGTAAGAATCATAGAATCAGTCATAGAATACTCTGAGTTGGAAGGGACCCACAAGCATCATTGAAGTCCAACTCCTGGCCCTGCAGAAGTCTGGAAATTAGTGGTATGATAGACCTTAAAAAGATAGTTTTGGGTCACTGTGACTGCAGACATATGCATGGTTCAATCTCATCGCTGTGTTCCTTAAGCAGGAATCCAAAACCAAATAGTGTTGGGTGTTTTTTCTCTTCTGCCCTTATATTTTATTGAGAGAGTGAGGTTTTGGTAAATGTCATAAAGCCTTCCAGTCCTTTACATTGTGTAAAAAATCTTCCTGCTTCACAGTATAATTCATTAAAATTTCAGAAGCTACAAACTAAGGAACTTCACTGAACTTGTAGTGTTTACACTTCCTAAATTTGGGGATAATGTGACTTTGCAAAGGAACCTAATGCGAATGTCAGAAATTTTTTTCAAGACTCGTGCAAATGGACATTTTTAATAGAAAGCATCCCTTAAAATCAGAACGTCTTGCCCAAAATTCCAGTCACAGACACCAAGGATTTATTTCACTATCTCTCAAACTGCATTTTAGTGTGATGTTTTTCTTTCTGCTGTCCTTCAGCCATGTCAGTGGGAACAAAATAGGCTGGGAAAAACCAGGAACCCAGTCAGAAGGTCAAACGCGTGGAGAGCTGGGAGACCAAACAAAGGTATTTCCTTAAATTCCAAACATCACAGTTTATTACTTTGTGTTAAAGCTTTACAGCAAACTCAGGGGAGGATTTTCAATATTGATCCGTAGTATTTAGTGCAAACCTTTACACTTTGTGAATTATGAAACAGCTTTAGAGTGCAGGAGGAAGGTTTCCAAGGACATTGTAGCATATACATAGAAACAAACATTGAATAGGATGTGTTAAAAAATTCTAGATACAAACCAGGAACAAATCAATAACTTTGTTTGGCCCTTAGCCAACAATCTCACCCTCAAATGTTGGTTGCTCTCTGGGTTTCCAGTAGTGCCTGTTGGACTTGAAGGTAGGAGTGTGTCAGTCTGGTGTCCATGGAGTCAGAGTCCATGTGCTGTAAGGCACAGAGTCAGGGTTAGCCACAGGCCACTGCAGGTGTATTAGAGCTCAGCTGAGGAGTTAAAAGTCCTTTATAACCACATGGTAGGAATTTCACATCATACTTGTTAAAGTAGCTCTGTGGGACCAGTTAGGATTGCTGCTTAACTAGGTAAGGATGGGCCATATAAGCCCTTGATAAAGATTTATCATTATTAAATTTAGGATTTCAAACAACTGTTCAGTCAAGATATGGTGGTGTCTGTTCCAAGTTTGAGCTGTGTTTGGAAAGAATATTCAGAACATTTGCACTTAATATCTCTGTGCCTTGATGGTGGAGCTGTACACCAACTGTTAACTGTCTAAAAAGCCCTGATCTTGAGTTAGTTGCACTGTAAGCAAACAACATCTTCCCTGCACTTTTGGCATAGGAATTCCAGTAAACTTGGGCTTTTGTGCCTAAAATATCAAGTGGATGATTTCATCCATCAGCGGTTATTATTTCTGCAGGCTACGCCTGTAGGATAACTGTGTCTGCCTGGGGATTAGTTACCGTATGCAAATGCTAATTTGACCTATTACATTCCTTTCTTCTGGGCTGGGCTGGGCCGGGTGTGCAGCCCTGAGCGTGTCCTTTCCCAGGGACAGCCCCCACACCGAGCCAGAGCTGTACTAGCACTTGCTAAACTTTCCAATGGATGTGTGCACACAGGCTGACTTAAATATGTCCTGTTTAATGTATCAATGCTCCTGAGCTTTACTTGCCTATTTATTTTAATATTATTAAACCACTTCAGCACTTAGTAGCAGGAGAAGGCAGAAGTATCTATTAAGCACAACAGGAAGGATTGTGAATAGTTTTGTAAATGAACTCATTTCTAGAGAGGTGAACATTAATGACTGAAAAAAGAGGTAAATAACTTCTTAAGAAGTTGCCCAGAGAAGCTGCCCCATCCCTGGAAGTGTCCAAGGCTGGGCTGGACAGGGCTTGGAGCAACCTGAGATAGTGGAAGTGTCCCTGCCCATGGCAGGGTGGAATGAGATGGTCTCAAAGGTTCCTTCCAATCTCTGATTCTGTGAAGATTTCAACCGAGTGAGCTATGTGAATTTCTGAGGTAAAGTGCTGAAAATCCAGCTAACATCAGTCAGGCAGCAGCAGTCTTGACTCTCCTTTCACTTGACTTAAATGTCAAAATTGCTCGAAGTTACCTCACAGTGTGATTCTACATGACAAAGGTAAGCTACTCTCATTTGGCTGGATGCATATTTCTAAAGAAAAAAATGCCCTTTTAACTGGTTTTTCCTCAGCTTAGGTGTTGGAATACTGCTGGAGCAGATGCAGGAAGAAACTGGGTAGTGCAGTCAGGGAAAGCATTGCTGTCATGTGGGGTTTTCTGTCTTCTTTCTTCCCTGTGTGCCCCCAGTAACTGATAGTTCTGTAAACTTCTTGCTGGGGTTCAGTATTGTTGACTTAAAGTTGTTGGGGTAGTAGAGGACAGGGGCAGAAGTCTTTAACCTGATACAGAAATATATGATACTGTATCACAGATTTAATAAAGCTGTGCTATAAAAGCATTTGGTGTTAGTGTGTGGTGTTGGAATTTCATCTATAGATTTTCATTTTCATAACTCAAATGAAGTCCATATTACCAAGTAAAATACAATCTTTCAGTAACATCCTCTTTGACTGTGTGATTAAAGTGTCATCTGAAAACAAGGTTTCCCTTTGATATCTTGCTAGAGCCTGTTTTTACTACTTACACCTTTCTGTAGAAGATTTTTGGAAGTAGTGTGGGATTTTTTGTTGTTGCATGCAGGTTTGTATTTTTCATGGGTCTGAAGTGAACCACCTGAGTTTGTTTGGGCCTATTTTTTATGTTACATGTTCTGTGGGATTTCATGCTTTGGCCATTTCTGCTTCAGCTTTGCTTTTCGAGTCTTAGAAAGCATGTGAACTTCTTTACACATATTGTGAAAATACTCATGCATGATGTATCCTTAAGTGATGAAATTTTGGTCTTAAAAGTTTTTACTGTTGTTATAATAATTTATAGGCGTGAAACTAACATGAAGTCTTAAGCTGAAACCAGCTTTCAGTTTTGAAGACCAGGATTTTTAGGAATGAACTCTAAATTTTGTTTTGTTGTATCTGTGAGAAATCAACATAAATCCTGGTAAAGGCTGGGAGGTTTACAGTATATTTTTATGCATCATATTTTTCCCACAAGTTTATGAACTCCATTTCTAGAACTGGAATAGAATGCTACTGTAATCTTTCAGTCAGAAAACTTTGCCATTTTCTCTTACAATCTTCTCAGACAAAAGAGCTTTTATGTTACAAAAAAAACCCAAACAACCAAAAAATCCAACAACATTTACCAGGCTTTTGAGTTTGGACACTATGTATTTTACATGTTATTTAATTGAACTATGTAATTTTCCCTGTTTAGTCTAGAATTGCAAGCTGAGAAGGGCTATGTTTATGGAAGTCTAGATAAATTACAGACTATGTGGCTGTCAGTTCACACATTGAGTTGGGAGTATCTTGGAAAGACTGAGTTGAGAGGACATTCACAGGTCATTAAAAAGCCATCAGTCCACTCTGCATTATTCAGTTAAAATTTTTTTAAAAATAGCAATTACTGTAGCTGTTAATAAGTTAAAAGTTTTATCACAATATTTATTTTCTTAGTAATTTGGTTCTACTAGTAGACAATGGCCGAGGGTTTCTATTTCCTGAAAACCTTCAGTTTGGATAATATATTCTGCACACTGCAGCAGCGTGATGTGAGGATTTACTGTTTGCATTGGGGGTGAGGGAGGAAGTTTGCTGTTTCTCTTGGCTGATCTCCTGGTATGTTTCTGGACACATCCAAAGCACTTTATTTTGTATGTTCTGTTACAGGCAGAAGGTTCCTCTAGTGCTTCTTCAGGAAGTCAGGCAGCTGATGTCAAAGGGAATCAAACCAGTAATCCACAAATCCCATGCCTGCTGTCCATGCCCACCAGAAACCACATGGATATCACTACCCCTCCATTACCTCCGGTAGCACCTGAAGTATTACGAGTGGCAGAGCACAGGCACAAGAAGGGGTTAATGTATCCCTACATCTTTCATGTCCTAACTAAGGTATGACATTTTAAAATGAGGTACTGTGAGATAATGATTCTGTGAAGGTAATTGCCCTGGCATTTCTGGCTAAAGAGTATCAGATTTTTACATCCTTTTTAATGCTCTTAAGTTCTGGTACCTTTTTAGTTCTTTGAACCAGTTTTTCCCCCATTTTCTAACCACTGATCTGGTACATTGTTCCAATAAATATGAAATTACTATAATTAGAAGTATTTATTTACAAAATGAATTATTTTTTCCCAACTATAAGCAGATATCTGTATATCTCTATGCATGGGTATATATGTCTCTATGTCTGTGTTTATGCAGAGTCCATTTCCATCTAAAAATTCCTGTGTATGTGCTTTGGTGTCTGTGCCAAGTCCTTTCTATTTTCAGCGTTCAGAAATACTCAGATTGTTTTCCTTCCCATCTGATCCCTCCCATTGCTGATAGCTGGCCCTGAAAGAAACACAGCAGTACTGAGAAATCCCTTTTGTACCAGCAGCTAGCAAAATGGCACTGCCCCCATTCCTGTTAACCTTTATTCACCTTAAAAATCCTCTTCAGGACAATAAGGACCCCAGGCAGATCTGAGATCCATCAAACAAAAAAGTTACTGCATCAAGGTTGAGGTTTGGATTTCCTATGTCCCATTTGTTTGTTTAGTACCACAGCTCATGTCGCTGTCATGTTGTTACACTTTTCTGTCAAAGAGAAGTGAAGAAGAATCAAAAGGTCTGTGAAGACCATTGATGTCAGTTCTGTTTCACACTTTGTATTCTTTAAATTGTTTAAATACTACTCGATGTTTAATCACAGAATCATTTAGGTTAGAAAAGATCTTTAAGATCATTGAGTACAACTGCTAACCCAGCAGTGTCAAGGCCGCCACTGAACCATGTCCCCAGCTGCCCCATCTACGTGGCTTTTAAATCTCTCCAGGAATGGGGACTGTGCCACTGCCACCTGAAGCCATTTCCTTTGACCTGTCCTTTGTTACTGGGAGCAGAGCCTGAGCTCCCTCCTGGCTGCCCTCTCCTGTCAGGGAGTTGTGCAGAGCGAGAAGGTTCCCCCTGAGCCTCCTTTTGCCCAGGCTGAGCCCCTTTCCCAGCTCCCTCAGCCCCTTCCCAGCTCTGTTCCCTTCTCTGGACACGCTCCAGCCCCTCAAGGTCATTCTTGTTGTGAGGTGCCCAAAACTGTCCCCAGGATTTGAGGTGGGGCTTCACCAGAGCCCAGCACGGGGGATGGGCACTGCCCTGGTCCTGCTGCCCCACCACGGCTGGAACAGGCCTGGGTGCCCTGGTCCTTCTTGCCCACCTGGGCTCCTGTTCAGCTGCTGCCACCAGCACCCCCAGGGCCTTTCCTGCCGGGCCCTTTCCAGCCCCTCTGGCTCAGCCTGGAGCTGCAGAGGGTCTCTGTGACCCAAGTGCAGAGCTGTTGAACCTTGTGACAGAATTATGGGGATTCTTTAGAAATGGGCACATGTTCCAGATTATGTTGTTGTTACTGAGAGAGACCTCTTAGACATAACCTTAAACCTAAGGTAGTTTTGTCCAAGTTAAACCTGACTGTATCCTAATGTAATCACTTCAAAGTGTCACCTTCAGGATTCATTACTGAGATAGTTTAAATAGGTTTTTTTAAGAGAAAGTAGCACAATGGAGTGTTTTCTTGTCAGTGTTAAAAATAAAGGTTGATTTTTGGGGACAATGCAGTCAATTGTTCTCCAAGAATATCCTAACATGTTTAGATTTGCAGTTATAGAAAACAGTGTTCCTGTTTTGAGAGAAAATGTTGGAAGGTTCTTTCATGCTTTTTTTCTTAAAAGGTATAAAGTGCTAAATTTTTACATACATGTATTCAAATCTAACCTTACTCCAGTAATTCCCAGTTAGGTGGTTTTTGTCTGGGTGTGCTCATGCATTGTTTTTTACGGTGAGTCCCCAATAATGTTTCAAATCCTGCAGCAAAAAGTCAGACTGGTGTTTTTAGACAGCATGAATATTTTTTAAAATAACTGCCTGAAATGTAGATCAGCTTCAAATGTGCTTTGGCTGTCTAAAAGCACATTGCTCTATTTCCATGTGTGCTGTTTTTCCAAGTGCCTGTATTAGAAGTGCAATATTTAGTTAATCCTCACATGTAGCTAGTCCAGACAAACAAATATATGTGTGATGGAGAAGGGAAAGAGGAAAGCAACAGAACCTGGAGGAAATGAGGCAGGCTGGGTTAATCCTTCCCCAAGCTGAGCTCCACTTTATTACTGAATCACATTTGTCTTGACTAGCTGACATGTGTATTAGGGTTGGATTGTGTTCCCGTGCATACCTAAGTGCTTGTTGTTCACTGTAACGTCATATTTCTCTGCTTTCTTTCATGCCAAAGGGTGAAATCAAAATCGCCGTTTCTATAGAAGATGAAGCCAACAAAGACTTGCCTCCTGCTGCTCTCCTGTATAGGCCAGTGCGTCAGTATGTTTACGGAGTCCTGTTTAGTTTGGCAGAAAGCAGAAAGAAAACTGAAAGGCTTGCTTTTAGAAAGAACAGACTTCCACCAGAATGTACGTACTGCAGAACCCATGCTTTATTCCTCTTCGCTTTGCTGTGGTTTCAGAGCCACTTGTACCGTGATGTGAATGGGAATTGTTGCTAAGATCCCGCCAGGGCAGCTGATGCCAGAGGAATTTCAGGCTTACTGGATACTGTGGATAAGAGAAAAAGATGTTGTTAATTTGAAACTTTATTTCCTATCATAGTAAGAATGATAAATGTTTCCATTTCTAAGCAAGCTCTGAGGTTTGGTTTTGAACATCTGCTTAAGTTGCTGCCAGACCTGCAGTGAGTGATGTCAGCTTGTGGTGTCATTTCTGTGTATGGCAGAACTGGATTTTAGGAAACTTCTATTCTATGTACATGCATACAAATCTCCCTGCTTTTTTAAAAAATGAGAGGTACGCAGGTTAAGTTCCCCTGTCTGTCCCAAATGTGTCCCTGAAGGTACCTCAGGGAAATTTGCAAGCATCTTGAGTATTTCAGGTATTGGCATATAAAAACCTAGTTTAAACGACACAGAAATCAGGGTGTAGTGTAACCAAAGGTAGACCTGGGTGAGGACAGACTAAACTTTTGCAAACAGCCTTGTCAGAAGATCCTTTGACTTGTTCAGAGCGATGTATGTTAATCTTCTCATTAATCTGGAAGTTGTCTTTTTAAGTCTTCAGTTTCCAGGAATTACTGCAATTCCAGTGCTCGTTCTAGAGTGTTTTTGTTATAATGAGATGCATGCAAGGAAATGACTGAACTTTGCAGGAGCAGCTTATAAAGGTTACAGGAATGCTGAAGCATTCAGTGCACGGCACCAGCAGCACAAGTATTTAAATGTAGGAGTCTGCTGTCACTATGCTAAAATTAAGGATCAGGTATTCAGAATGTATGAAATCACCAATCCACAGGTTTCATGTGTAAAAGGATAAAAATAAGTATCGGTTGTAAACTTTACATTCATTCCCTTTGCTCTTTCCATTTGTAATTGTGAAATGTTTTTGTATATTTGTAGTGAAGATAATAGTCTCCCAAAGATGTTTGAAAAGCTGTTTATCTTTGCCAGTTACTTTGTGGGAATCAGTATCTACCCTGTTTGAATAATACCTCAGCACACATACAAACTTCTTACTTCTTAAAACTCACACAGCATAGTAGTATTTTGGGTTACAAGGGTACTTGAGGATTAAAGCTGTGATTTTATTTGCAGTCTTCATTTATCCTCATGAGACTTCTGTCCTGAAAAGTGTACTACAGCCTGTTTTTTGGTGAAGTGACTGAATGCTGGAGGTCTGCTTCAGGTTTAATCTTGTAAACCTAGAATGTTCTCTGTGGGCTGCTGGGGAAGCCTATATAATCTCTATTTTCTGTTCATTTATCCTGCTTTCCAGAGTTTATTCTCAGTGGAGGGTAAGCACACTGCTGCTGACTTGGTTTAGTTACAGGAGCTCTGGCAAATCTTGCTGTAGGACGTATTCAGCTACTGACCTACTTCTAGCTTAGGACTGACCAAGCTCTTAAAAAAGCAAAAACCAATTTGAACACATGCCCAGAAGTTCCTCGCTTTGCTGCAAAGCTGGCAGTGCTGGTAAAGATGGATTTGGGCTGCTGTGCAGGTGAGGGCTATGAAAGGGCTCTGGTGCAGGAACGCCTTTATTTTGGTTGGCTCCCTTACAGAGCAGCAAGACTTAGGCAGTCTGTGCAAGATGTGAGGAGAGAACAGTGTCTGAAGCACTGATTAGCCTTCTCTAACTTCTCTGAGGACCCAGGCTATAATGAACTCAGATGCTGCTTCTCCTCCAGTGTCTAAATTATTTTGCCACTCTCAAAAATAAGTTATGAAACGCAGTAATGAAGACAATTAAGAGAAAATTTAGGGATTAAGATATGTTAAGAGAATTAAGAAATTAGTTTCTGAAGAAATGTAAATGGTCCTTAAGATTTATTTAGAGAGGTAATGAATATTAATATCTGAAATCCTGTCATGTTTGTTGTACAAACTGTAACATTGGCAACTGAATAATAGTTCCTTAATAATTGGCAATGATATTGCATGCGAGGGTTATGGGAGCTGGGGAAAATGCATAATAAACTGACACCTCAGGATTATTATTATTAAATATATAGACGACAAATAATGGATCTTTCATGAAACTGATGGGTTCTTGTCTTCTAAATCATTATTTTTTGTATGAAGTTGAAAAGCCAATGAGAAACAACAGAAGCAGCAATCAGTGGCGTTATTCAGTGGTCAGTGTCTGCTAAGTGATGCCTTTGCTGTACATGGCCTCGTGTCTGCTCCCAGAGGACAGGAGGGTTGCAGAGTGCCTGACTGTGTTTGGCTGCCAAGGGCACAGCACTGACCGTGCTGCCCTACCCTCGGAGGGGTGGAAACCAAGGGTCTCTCTTGCTCTGCTTGTCAAGCTCTGAAACAGGTTATATCCATGTCCTGATAAATCCACGTGTGTAGTGAAACCATCTGCTCTTTGTGCTCAGTGGCAAAACGCACACTTGCTCAAGCTGTCAGAGCTCCTGGTTGGATCCCAAGGCTTGTTATTTTAAGCCCAGGCACCTTGTGATGAGCTGTTCCCCATCACGGATGTACTCAGCTGGTGCTGCCCTGCCAAGAGGAAAGCCGTGGCTCTTGGGCAGTAGCCCTCATGCAAAATCAAGTGTGCTGGGCTCAAGCTGTGCTGTCAGGAAGGACTGTAAGGTTAAAAATTACAGTTAATGAGTAAGACCAGAACCACTGGAGCTGTGCTTGGCAACCAGAGCTCTGCTGGGATGCTGTGGCTGGTGCCTTCAAGCCCTGGAGTGGCAGGACAGTGGCTTCCAGAGGGCAAATACAGGATACTGGGAAGAAATTCTTCCTCGTAAGAGTGTTGAGGCCCTGGCACAGATTGCCCTGCCACAGCAGGGGAAGGAGCAAGGTGGGCTTTGAGGTCTGTTTCCACTCCAGCCATTCTAGGGGTCCTGTATATTATTATTGTTTAGCACAGAGTAGGAGCCAGTGCAGATCTCTGGTGTGACCTCTATAGCATGTGAGTGAAGAACAGGCTGAGGTATTCTTCCTGTGGCCTGCATGTCACAGAGCCACGGAAGTTCTCATCCACAGATTAAAAGCCTTGAACCAGATTTGAATGTTGAAACGTAAGATAGAAAACGTCGACATAAAACATTTCCTTCTTATAAGCTTGAGGTCTTTGTGTTCAATGTAAGTGAAAGAAACATCAGGGAAACGCTGGTGGTGTGTACAGCATTACTTCTGATATCTAAAGCAATTACAGAAGGGTTGAAAGTCCACATAAAATACATCCTTTTGTTTGTGTTTGCTTTCTGGGCCTAAGCAAGCAGAGAAACCAGGAGAGATGAGCAGGGCAGGGCAGCTCTGTTGGCTCTTGGAGCCCATCTTTAGAGCATGGTGGTATATAAAACCTGGGAGCAACCAGAATAGAACATGATTTTATAGTGAGACGACCAACTAAATATATCAAAATGTTTATTTGCATTGGTGCATGTGATCTTTGTAAAACTGCCCTGAGCTCTGTGAAGGGTAACTAATGCTAGGCTGCGTTTATTCCCAAAGAGCAGCAGAGCTCTTTGGGGTGTTCTCTTTGGGGTGTTTAGTCCAGACCATCACTCTTGCCATGGTTTGCCTGCCCCTGGCTATGGAATCATACGTTGAGCTGCTGCCCCACTGCTGAAGGAGGCTCTGTAGCTGTAGGCCAGTGCTGGCACCAGAGCGATGCATTCCCCAGGCTGCATCCAGTGGATTTCCAGCAGAAAGAGCAGGTCTGGGCTCCCACAGGGGATCTCCCCAGGCTGTAACCTGAACCTGCACTAACAAGTTCCTTGAACCTTTCCACACTGCATAACTGGGCTCAGGGTTAGAAGGGTGCAGGCACGCTGTGAACTGTGTCAGGCTTGGGGTTGCTCCAAGGCCAAAGGTATCGTGTCTCAGCCTTGAACTTGTGTTCTGTTCTGGTTGTCTTCAAATAGAAGCAAGGGGATGATTTAGCAGCAATGGAGAGTGAACTGTCTTTGTGCTGATGTGGATGAAAGGGAACTTAGGCACAAAGCCACTAACCTCTTCATAGACTGCAGTGCAGTAAATGGGGAGGTTAATGTAAAGTAATGTTTTGTAAAATTTTTAGGGAGAACTCCAAACCCACCTATATTTGAGATCTCATTCCATTGCAGTAGCTGAGCAGCACAAGTATAATAATACCAGGTTTAAATATGATTCAAATAAAATCACTAGGATCATATTGTTCTTAAAAGAGCACATATGGGATATATTTGTGTTTATGTACTACTTTTATTTATCACTGTAAGTTGCTGATCACACACAAGTATTGTCAGATGTGACAGTATGATCACACACAGAATTACACAGATACTGAAGGGGAAAACTGCATTTTTAAGTTAGAATCACAGAATGATTTAGATTGGAAGGGACCTTGAAGACCATCCATTTCCAGTGCTCTGCCATGGGCAGGGACACTTTCCAGTAGACCAGGTTTCTCCAAGCCCTGTCCACCTTGGCCTTGAACACTTCCATGGGAAATTGTGCTGTTTGTTTTAGAAAAATAGTGTATTTCCTTTATGTTGTATATTCATTTGAAAATACTATCATGACATTCCTAGTGTATGCATGTCTTAAGCACTTAATTTGTCAGTGATCACAGTTAAAAGATATTTCATGCGGGGTTTGAATTACCAGTTTGGCAGTGTAATCCAGCACACTATCCAGGAGTCTCAAAGTGATGCTTTTTGAATCAAAATCTCTTGCGTATGAAGTTTGAAATAAATGCTGGAATATGAAATATTAGCTCAGCCTGATTTCTTTGTGGTGTTGCCGTTCTGCAGTTTCACCGGTGATAATTAAGGAATGGGCTGCTTACAAAGGCAAATCTCCTCAGACCCCTGAGCTGGTGGAAGCCCTGGCCTTCAGGGAGTGGACCTGCCCAAACCTGAAGAAGCTGTGGCTGGGCAAAGCCGTGGAAGACAAGAACCGACGGATGAGGGCATTTCTGGCCTGTATGCGATCAGACACACCAGCAATGCTCAACCCAACTAATGTGCCCACTCATCTTATGGTGCTCTGCTGTGTGCTGAGGTGAGTGTCATCTCCAGGGAAATCAGAGCCGAGGAAAGGTTCTGCTGTGGGATCTCTGTACAAAGTGTTAATTCATATTTGCAGCCTCACTGGGAGAGGGGCTTTGGCTTGGTTATAGAAAAGCGTGTTGTGTAGTTCTTTTTCAGTCTCTAAAGGATTGACAGGAAGACAAAAAAGATCTTTTGTTGCAAAGAGGCTGTATCATTTGAATTGGTTTTCTCTGAGTATACTCGAGGCTTCAGCTCAGTAACAAACCAACTTTTGGGGCCTCAGAGGCTTGTGTGGGTGACGTTGCACAGCAAAAGAGAGTCGTTCAGTGGAAGCTGCATAGCAGCTTATCAGGATGCAGAGCTTGCAGGATGATGCCTGTGGTGTGAGAAGCTCTCTGAGTTAGAATTGCTCATCCAGTTGAGGTGGTGATAATCAACAGTAGAAGTATTAATTCTGTATTTCAGCTTTCCAGAGAGAAAGTCACAAGGTCCAAAATCCTGAACTGTTTAATTTTCAGATAGAAAATTGGCAGAGGAATTGGGAGATGCTAACATTTGGGGTGATTATTTAAGACAACTAGCTTGTAATTCTTTCAGAATACAAAGTTAGCATCTTACACATGGTAAAATTTGAGCCATTTTTGAGAGTGATAAATATAGATTTGTCTTTGGTTCTATTGAACTTCACCTTGCCTTTTGAGCACTAAAACACTGTTTCTCCTATAGAATAGTCAGTATGCAAAAAAGTGGTACCTTAAAGCTCCTCTTTTCCCTGGCACAGCGTGTTTCTCTCCTATCACATGTTCTATGCATGCCCTGGGGATTCCTGACTTGCCCATTAGGAAGCCCCTGACAGGTTGTGCTTCCCTTGCAGGTATATGGTACAGTGGCCAGGGGTGCGCATCCTGCGTCGCCAGGAACTCGATGCTTTCCTTGCCCAAGCATTGTCTCCAAAGCTCTATGAACCTGACCAGCTTCAGGAACTCAAGGTAATTACTAACTATAACTTCCATAATTTAAGGTATTTGTTTCCAGCTGATCTGGGAATTAACTGTAGTAACTGATTCATATGTGCCTGTCTCACTAGAAGCCTTGCGCAATCACCTGTACTTTCCAAAATACTAATCTTAGTGTCTTAAAGTGTTGCAGAGATTCATAATCCATTCTGTTTCACTAATCAGAAAGGTAACTAAAATCCTAAACATATTCTATACTGCAGAACCTTTTCTCACAATTTAAGTAATTGTGTCTTGTAACTTCAAAAAATGTGCTTGCATTGAAAAGATGAAGGGAAACAGAGGCTGCTTCTCAGTGTGGCTGTTTTCAAACACTAACCTGGGTATTTTCTTATGATCCAGCATTTAAAGATTTTTGCAGCTAAGTTTAAGAATTGAGAGAGACTTATATAATCTTGAGTGGAAAAATGCAGGAGAAACAAGTAGAACTGTTTATGAATTCCTACAGAATTGTAGAAAGCATTATTTTGAGGATTATAAAAGTTAAAATCTCAGAGTGGCATTACATGAAGTAAATCGTGCTGGCTGACTGCTAGTTAGTGTGGTATTCTTGCTGCAGGTGCACAATGTAAAGCAGCAGGGAGGAAGTGGCCCTTGTTTCCCAGGTGGGTTCATGTTTACAGGTACACCCTGTGGAGGGATACGGAATTGAGCAGCAATCCTGTCACCCCTCTTCTCAGGAGAGACAGTAATTAAGCTCATGCGGATTCCAGCTATTGGGCTTTTTTCCAAGGAGTGTTTTGTCACTGATATCAGATCTGCAAGAGGATTCTCAAAGCCAGCACGTGGCTATTCTTTTCTGTGGCTGACGAGCTGATAATGTTTAGGTTTAGTAGTAATTGTTTTATTTTTCAGTCATACATAAAGTAATGCACATTACTTCCATAAGATATGTTGGTTAGCTGGAAAATGCAGTAATTCCCTCAGGGTTGTTACTGTCCTCACAGGAAGCAGCTTGTGAAGTCAGACAGAAAGAGCAGCTGAATTTGAACCCAACTATGTATCTGCAAAATAAGCGGGATTGTCTTTGGGCTCTTAAAGGTTGTTTATACATAAGGAAGGTGGTAATGGAGCTTCATTTTAAAATTTAATACCAAGGTCTTGAAAATGTTGCCAAGCAAGGGCTGATATTTTGAGAAGTATTTCAGATATCACCACTAGTGATATTTTCTTACGCCAGAGCTAAAAATACACTTGCTGCATGCAAATCCTTTTTGCTTTGACCACTACCTCTTATTCACTGTTTAATTCTACCTTTGTGTCTCTATCCTGCATCCTAAATAAAGCTGTTGTATGCACAAACACTACTTTATGTGTTCTTAAAGCAAAGTCTTGAATCAAACTAATAGAAAATTCATTATAAAGGAGTTCAGAAGGAAACGTGTTACACGGAAAGAAAAATGGAATTTTGGCATTGAGTTCATTCCTGAGATGTTTTATCACACATCTCAGAAGCACTTAATTATTTGGAATAAAATTTTTAATGAAGTTTTCTAGTGCTAATTTCTTGTAAGTCTCTTTAGAAATAGTTTCCTGCACTTTTTGTTGAGAAAATAGGGGTTTGTGTTTATCTCTGGTCTCCAGAGCAGGTGGGTGGGACCCCAGCTTTCCTGAAGATGGCAGCTCTGCATGCAAAAGTGAGAGGTTCTGGTGCATTCTTCTGCTCAAACTTCTGAAAGCCCGGATGGCCTTTGAAAGTCCCTCTGTTTGCAAGAGTTTTGAAAAGAATGTAACTACTGGAATAACTTTGAATTACATCTCATTGCGATCTTACTAAATCTCCCACGTTTTTAAACAGATTGAGAATCTGGATCCCCGTGGAATCCAGCTGTCTGCTCTCTTCATGAGCGGGGTGGATATGGCTCTTTTTGCCAACGACGCCTGCGGACAGCCGATTCCATGGGAGCACTGTTGTCCCTGGATGTATTTTGATGGGAAACTATTCCAGACCAAGCTCATCAAAGCAAGCCGGGAGAAAGTTCCGCTCATCGACCTCTGTGATGGTCAGGTGTGTTGTTGTGCAGGGTGATGGAGGGTCCCATGTGCCCACAAGGGTTCTGTGGGGTGGGCTGTCATCATTCACCTCGTGTGTCGTCTCTGCTTTTAAAGGCAAATATGAGGAGAATGGCTAATGGGTGGGGTTTGCTATTTAATCCCTTATTTTTTGATGAGTAGGATGGATTTGGGTAGATTTGGAAGAAGAGGCATCAACTTGAACTTGATTTTTTTTTTTTCTTTGTGAAAAATGAAACACTGATATGAGTGGCCAAGTTGGAAACTCTCTGCTCATTTGTTCAAGTCCCATCTTTTTGGGTCAGACTGTCCAAAGGACTAAGCTGCACTGGGTTTGTAGTGAAAGAAAATTGGTGATTTCTAACTGATTTTACAGACTGTGAAGTCATTCTTTGGGTCCTCAGCTCAAAATGTTTTCACATTTCTTACAACCATCTTTAAATACAAATGAAGGTGATTTTTGTTGTATCCAAATCATGCAAAATTACTATCTAACTGTAAAACCAGGAAACTGATAAAACAGTTTACTGAATAACCCAAATCTTTTTTTGTTTTTATCTTTTTGAAAGGTATGAAATTGTATCCCTTCTCTTTTCTGACCCAAGGGAAGCTGATCCTAGTTTTGCCACTAATGGTGTGGTTCCTCTCAGGGTTGTTACCCTGCAGGCATGTTTCAGCCTGTATGCAGAGACTCTGGTTTGCACCCTAGGTTTAGGATGATGATTCTCCTCTATTATTTTGCATTTTTCTTTGAATTTGTTGTGTTAAAGTAGCTTTATACAATTGAAATGAGAATTTTAATGTCCCTCTGTGACCTTCTCTTTATTCCTAGGCTGAGCAGGCAGCCAAGGTTGAAAAGATGCGTCAGAGCATCCTAGAAGGATTAAATTTCTCCAGGCAGAACCATCCTCTCCCTTTCCCACCTCCACCTGCCATGCCTTTCTATCCAGCTTCTATGTATCCTCGACACTTTGGGCCAGTCCCACCACCTCAGGGCAGGGGGAGAGGCTTTGCTGGTAAGTGATGGGACAGCGGTGCCACACGTTACCTTACCTTGCCCATTCCCAAACTACCAACCCTCTTCAATTTCATAGGGAAAATACATAAAAGGAAGTGGTCAGCTTGTGTTGGCGTGTGCCAGTCACTGTATTTTGGGGTTGTTTTTATTGTCCCAGTGATACGGAATGTGCTGTATTACTGCGTATTTTCATCAGGATTTTAGTGCCAGATCAAAATATTTTTAGTGTTGTTGTAGAACTAGAAAAAAGAGGAATGGATGGACACTGGGTGGTATGAAAAGGCTCTGATTTGCACAGTAAACTGGTTCAAAACATTTATAAATTAACAGACACAGTTTAACTGTCAGGGTTGAAGACAACCTTTCCCCCTCCTCACTCCTCTGTGTTTTGCTACAGTCGTATAACCACTGGCACCCTCAAGTGTAAATACTGACATAACGATTCCAGGCTCTTCTTATAATTGCTCCCTTCCTCAAAATCTCTCCATACCACGGCCCATAGGTGTATGGGTACTGGACACGTCATTCCAGGGGTGCCATGACTGTAGCCACCAGAGCTCACTGCCAAAAAATTATCACAAGCCTTTAGAAAGCCATAGAAGTTGGGATCCCGTTCCAAGCCCCAGGGCCTGCCCTTCAGCAGAGACTCCCTGCTGGCTGAGACAGCAGGACTCCTTTGCCAGGGCTCCGTCGGCGCGGTGCTGCAGCATCGCCCGCAGGAGCCCGGCCCGCGGGAGCGCGGCCCTCCCAGCTGGCTCTGGAAGGGTGGAAGGAGGCAGAACCTCTCTGCTGGGGCCTTCCCGGATGCCTGGCCCCCTCACAGCTTTTCCCCTGTCTTTCTTTACCCTGGGTCTAACAGGAGTCTATGGCTTCGGAGGCCCTTATGGGGAAACAGTAGCCACAGGCACTTACCGGGCCTTCCGGGTGGCGGCAGCGGCAGGACACTCCGGAGCCTTCTCTGGCAATGACAGCAACAGGACTAGCAAGTTTCAGGGCGGTAATTATACCCAAACCCCTTTTCTTAGAGCTTCTGGCAACGGCTTCCTCTACTGTACGGTTTGGTCTGAGGCTTTCCTACTGACTCCCTGTCTCCCTAACTGTCTCAGCTTCCCTCTCTAGAGCCTGCCTGGGCTGCTGTCCACTCTGCTCCCCGTCCCTGCCGCAAGCCCCCAGCGCCGGCCCTCCTCGTGCCTAGAAACCCTCCTTCAAATACAGGAGAGCCCGAAACCCAGCGGGGCAGGCTGTCTCCTGTGCTCCCACAGAGAAGAGGGCATCTGTAACCCACTGGCCTCTGTATTAACAGGGATTTTCCAAAATCTGGGGGCAGTTGAGCTTTTTTGCAAAGACCCAGCATAGAAATGACTGACTTTGGTATTACTGCTGAGCCCTTCTTCACTGGCATCAGTGCTGGCATGGACACAGGAGTGGGATTTACTTCCCTGCCTGTGTGCCCATTGCTCACTTCGTGTGTGATGTGGAATGATGGAAACCTATTTAGGGTAAATTTTTCCTGCATATTTAGCTGTTCTTTCTGGCCTCTGGGCTTTTATCCTAAGAGCAAACATACCTCTAATGATTCGTGTGTGAATAACTCTGGCCCTGCAAACCATCTGCATTTAGAGCTCAAGGACTTGCACAGGGAAGTAGGAACGTTCTGGATGTAATCAGTAGTGTAGTTCCCAGCCTATTAACACTGGAGACTAATTATGGCTGTGTAAACGCTGTGGTTTGTAACCCTTTTGGTGCTGATGGTCTTACCAGTAACATCTTGCTCAATTCACATACCTGGATTTCTTGAAATACATGTTATGCCCCAGAGCTGATTTTTCAGGGCAAGACACAAGTATAAAGACATAAGCAACTTGAACAGAAGCTACAGTTGCATCTTAGACAACTCTAATTTTAGCTGCCTTCTTGGAGGGGGAAGGATAAACCCACCTTTTAAACCAGATCTGTTTGAATGCTGCATTTTCATAGCAACTTAGTGTTAGTACAGCTTATCCTGCTTAGTAAGTTCTTTATTGCCAGTATAATCTGTGTGGTCTATTCTGATACTTGCTGTTGGCTAAAATGTGCCTTGAACCTGCAAGAATTCCTTCTTCATTAGGAATGCAGGAAAAAAAGCAATCTTCAGCCAGCTTCTAAAATTCCCCTTGTTTTTTGAGGCTTATCTCAAGTATACTTCTAATTACTGAAACTGAAGCACTCATGTCAGATCATTTTTCTTTTCAGAATTCATATCTATTTTTAAAAAGGGGTGGGGGAAACAGACTCTTGGAGTTCTAACACTTCTGGAATACTGCAAAATGAGCAATAATCTCACAGTATCCATAGAGGGAATGGGATTTGTGGTGAAATCTGGGAAATCAGCTTTCCATTCATTTGGAACTTTACTGTGATGATTGTGAAGATCAAAGTTTGGTTTTGCTTTTATGTGCAGGAGTCCAACCTATTCCTTCTCAGGGAGGGAAACTTGAAATTGCCGGCACTGTAGTCGGCCATTGGGCTGGAAGCAGACGTGGACGAGGGGGGAGAGGGCCATTTCCTCTGCAGGTGGTGTCCGTGGGAGGACCAGCCAGAGGGTAAGTGCCAGCCTGGGCATGTGCTTCTCACGTGGGGTTTAATGACTGGGGAAACAAGGACAGCAGCGAAAGGTTGGAGGCAGTAGAGATTGCATATGACACACTTGAGGACACATGGGGTCAATTATATCCACTGAATATTCAAGAAAAGCATTGGCATTCCTTTTAAGATGTTTTTAACCAGTTATTTGTATAGATATAAGCATTTTTATGTGCAAATAAAATTCATACTCAATCTGAGCTATACAGAGATACAGATACATGAATCACAGAACTGTAGAATATTTTGAGTTGGAAAGAAGCCATGGGGATCATGGAGTCTGGCCCTGTGCAGAACACCCCAACAACCTCCAGCGTGTCCCTGGCAGCGCTGTCCAAGCTCTCCTGGAGCTCTGGCAGCCTCGGGGCCGGGACCATTCCATGGGGAGCCTGGGCAGTGCCCAGTACCCTCTGGGGGAAGAACCTTTCCTGATACCCAGCCTGAATCTCCAGTGCTTGAGCAACAGGTTCATGTTGGCAGAGGTTATTTCCTACCAAAGGTCACAACTAGGAAACAGCACAGCAGGTTGGCTCAGTTCATGGCCTGGTTCTGCACACTGGTGTTCCATTTTTATCTCTTCCAGCAGAGGGGATCGAGTCAGGCTTGTTCACCCCATTGCCTCCTGTCTCTGCAACGCTGAGCTCAGATATTGTTCTTGCTGTGTAAAATTATACCAGCTGCTTTGTATGGGCTTTGATCCGTCAGTATATTTAATCTGATTTTCTGAGGGGGAAAAGCCCTTCTCAGCTCCTTGAAAGGCACGCTTTGACCTTGCAAAAAGAGAGCCAGTGGGGTTGGCAGGGAAGGAACGCAGTGAGAGGGACTCACATGCAAACCACAGCTCTTCTCTTCATTTTCTGCTGTTGCTTCTAAATTCACAACACGTGAGAAGAGACTGGGGGGGCACAGGCCAGGGCTGCTCCCCTGGGCAGTTCAGCCTCATTCAGCTCAGGGACCTGAGCTGCCCCTGGCTGCTCCAGCCAGCCCCAGAGGGGTCTGGTGTCACACCAGGACCTCCCAATATCGGGCAGCACATCCAGGGGAAACATTCCCATGCTTCTAGAGCAAACCAGTATTTCTAGTAGAGCAAACAAAAGCAATTTTTAGGACAACAGTATTCTTGACTGTTCAGTTTCTGCAAATGATGGAATTAAAGGAGTTGTAGCTGAATCCTGGAATTGTTAAGGTTGGAAAAAAACCTCTAAGATCATCAAGTCCAACTGTCAACCCAGTACCCACCACCATGCTCATCCCTAAACCATATCCCCAAGTGCTACATCCACATGTTGTGTGAACATTCCAAGGATGGTGACTCCAGCGATGCCCTGGGCAGCCTGTGCCAGGGATGACAACCATTTCTCTGAACAAATTTTTCCAAATATATCTAATCTAAACTACCTCCTCTGGCACAGCTTGAGACCAAGGTGAGGAAGTTTGGTTTCATCTGATCTAAACTTTACTGAATCACACCAAAAATCACCACCTTGTGTGTTTAAGTTGGGAGTCTCCACTGGAAAGCATCCCAACTTATCAACTGCCACATGCCATATACAGGTGAAACTCCTTTATTCCCTCAGCTTCTTAGATAGTTTTGTATTCTCCCATCAAAACCAAGGCAATTTTTTTTGGCCTCTCTTTTATCAGATCCTGTCTGTCTTGTGTGTTTGTTTATGTGGGAAACTGTTATTAAATGGGGGAAATGGCCTTCTCTGTAATTCAAATTGCTATTTTTGTAAGGTGAAAGTATTTTGAGCTCTGGTTTTAAAGTGCCATGAGGATAATTTGACACTTGGAAAATGTTTCTGCAAAGCTTGAAAATATCATTTATTGTTTCTTTAGAAGAGAAATATAGAAACAGACATTTTATTGTTCCGGACCCAAAAGGTTTGTTGGGTTTGATACAATTGCAAGCAGTGGAACCTTGCAATTCAGAATTGGTCATTTTGCCTCTTCAAAGAGGTGTTGATGACAGGCTCTAGACAGTAAAGCTGGGGAAATAATATTCCAGCAAAACTAAATGTAAAGCAATTGTAACAAAACTAATCTGTGTTTTATTCTCTGCCCTCTCCCCACCCCTGCAGACGTCCTAGAGGAGTTATCTCCACTCCGGTGATAAGAACTTTTGGAAGAGGTGGAAGGTACTATGGGCGAGGTTATAAAAGCCAGGGAGCAATTCAGGTAATGAAGCCATGTGCCTGACTGCAGCACGCTCTGTGACAGGCTGGGCTGGGGTGGACTCCAGACCAGCACCACTTTAACAGCTACAAGTGTTTCTGGCGACTCGTGGAAGCTGTGAGCTGCACAGCGCTGACAGGACAGGCTGGTGTCACAGCTCACTTAAACTTTGCTTCTAAAGACAGACGTGGAAGAATGTATTTTGACATGAATCCTGTGCCTACACAGCTCTAACCAGCCGTGGGAGTAGAAGAAAATTTAGAAAATGGGAGAAATACAAAGCTGAAACAAATTAGCAGTTCTTTTCCTGCCCCCATTCTTTCCCAATTTTTATTCTGGGACCACGGTCCAACCTCATGAAGGAAAGTTTGTAGCAGTGAAGGATCTTTGCTGCTGCCATGCTCCAGATCTAAGAGGTCACTCTAAACTTCCTGGTAATAGCAGAGCAGCCTTTTCCCCCTGAGCCTGCAGGTTCCTTTCCAGTGACACCCTGCCAAGCGTCCATGGATCATGACTTCTGTCTAGTCCACGGATCCTTCAGATACAGCTGAGGCAGGCTGCTGATCTGTATCAGATGCCAGTTGCTTTCAGAGCTCTGTTTTCCTCCCTTTTCCATGGTTCTGGCTGCTATGCAGTTTGGATGAATGAGTAGTAAATAGTTGGAAAAACTTCCACAATAAATATGTCATATGGACATGCCATTTGTCAGGGACACCTGAGAGTAGGGGGGTGTTTTCAGGTGTCAAGACAGTAAGAGAGAGAATGTTCTCCAGTAGTTAATGAAGCAACTGTCAACTTCCAGTAAAACTTACTGTTTTACAGGTGTAAAAATTCAAATACTTCCTTGTTAAATTTCTGTGTACACAGACTCTATATGTCTACAAATGTACCTGTGGATCTGAAACTTTACATCTTTAAATAGAAAAGAAACCACTGTGTTAATAATAGAGCATCTAATTTCTGAGTACTTTAAGCTTTGAAATAAAGGAAATCCTGAAAACGAGCTCCCACATACTCCAGGCTTATTACAGGTGTACATATGGGAGTGTAGTTCAGGTGGTAGCTGCAGGTCTTGACAAATGCCATCAAGGTGTTAGGTATTTGCATTTTTATTAATGATATGTAATTTGGGTGGTAAATACTTGTGATCACAAGGACCTGTGTGTAAAATTGTGCCTGGAGAAGAAAGATAAATGGCATTTTCTATGGACCTGAGCTCATTGCATTTTCTGGTCATCGAGGCCCTATAGAATGCTTCTTGTACAGGAATAGAAAAACAGCTGATTGAAAATGCACATGGCAGGGAGAATTTGGGAAGCTTCCCACGTAGTGAGTGGGCTGTGATGGCCAGGTGAGGCTGAGGCAGTGCCTGTGTGGGGCCAGGCTCAGCCCGAGGCACTTCCTCCCCAAAGCTTGGGAATCTGACCAAAACGAGCTCTTTGGATTTATCCAACGCATCCCACTGGTTTGTTCTATCCCAAGATGAGACCTTTCACTCCTGTTCTGGAAAGAAACTAAAGCATGTCTTGAAAGCTGAACTTAAGGATGTCTATAAAGTTGACAGTGATCAGTGTCCCTTGTCCTCACGTGCAATCCCATACCTGTGCAATGTGACTGAGAATTGTGATTACCTGGATAATGAGAATGCTGGAGAACAGCAGTTCTGACTCACCTGCAAAGTTATTCTGTAATATCCTTCAGCAGCTTAGTGCAGGTGTTCTAGTAGGTAAAAATTGAGGTTTTTATACTGCAGAACTGTTTGCTGCTGTTTGAGGTGTCCCTGTCTTAAGCCATTTCTTAGCACTTGACTTTGTGAACAGTGTGACAGACCAGTGTGCTGCTTCTCAGCAGCCTAACCTGCTTATTTTGGTTTGTTTAAAGCCTATTATGTTTCTGGAACACTAAGATTAATTATAAATACTTAAAAACTAATTGTATGCTGCATCATTCTGGTTTTTATGGCTATACTCAGTCTTGTAAGATTTTACTATATGCTTTTTTATGGAACCCTTTCCTAATCTTGGAAGCATATAGCTGGGTGCAGGGAATAGTGCACGGTGCCTCTGCACTCCTCCAAACACTGGCTGGAAACAGTCGGGTTTGTATTTGAGTAACTCGGAGTCCTGCCACCGAGTCACAACACACATGAACCAAGAAGCAGAGTTCAGCTGTACACTGATCCTCAGTTTCGGTGTTTTGGACGTTTATGTAGCTCTGATGTTGTGAAACGAGGGCAACATGGAAGTTAAAACTAAAGCTTTTGCCCCGGGGGCATCAGAAGGCTCTGGGGAACACCGAAAATCCTCTCTGTGTATTTCGTGGGCCAGTTGTTTCAGCAATGCCTAATATTTGGTGTTCACTCACGATCCTGTGCCCTGCATGCTGCCTGTTGTAGTGTCCTTATATCAGACTGTACATTTATATACATTTTTAGCACTGGTTCTTCAGTAATTCTCTTCTTTTTTTAACAACTAGGGCAAACCTCCTTACGCTGCTTCAGCAGAAGAAGTAGCCAAAGAACTTAAGTCAAAATCCGAGGAATCTAAATCCTCACTTGTGTCTTCAGATGGATCCCTGGCTGAAAATGGAGTTGTGACTGAGGAAAAACCAGCTTCCCAGATGAATGGGAATACAGGAGACATCAGGGCTTCCAATCAGTCTGAAAGTGCCTTGAGTAATGACTCTAAAATGTGCAATACGAATCCTCACTTAAATGCACTAAATGCAGACAGTGTTTGCCATAAAGATGATGCTCTTGAGGCCACTGTCTTAAAAAAAGAAGAGTAAACTTATTTTTTATAGAGGGTGAAGGATGTTGGGAAGGGTCAGGATTAGGAATATCTGGAAAGAAAGAGAGCCTACAGTTACGTACATTTTTTCCTTTCCGTAAGAGAAAAATGAGGACTTTGGAAATTCGGATCCCTCTTTGATGTCAGAGATTTAAACAACACATTTTTTTAGTTTTAACCAGTTGTAGTCAAAATGCTACAATAAAACAAAAAAAAAAAAAAAAGAGAATGAAGAGCATTTGACTCCCGCACTTAAAATGAAGTATACATAAAGTTTAAACTGGTTATGACAAAAGCTTGTAGTTTTGTTTTTTGAAATATAAAGAAAACAAATTTTGGCAGTCTTTAAGTATATATAGCTTAAAACTATAATTTTTAGTACTTGGCACCATATGTATGCCATTATATTTGATTTTGCATTACTGTGTCACAATAAAGCTTTCTTTAAGGCTTTGATTTCATGATTATGGGGGGAAAAAGGCACAACCACAATTTTTTCTTTCTGAAATCTCATCACCGTTGCCGTGGTTCTTTTGTGTTAAAAATGTGCAAACTCTCGAAACTACCAATTCTCAGTAACACTGCAGTTCTGCTGAGTTCAATAGACATCATACATACGTTACGAGCGAGTTAAACGGAGATAAACTTGAAATCATAGAAGATGCAAACGACCTTTCAAAACAAACACAATGTGTTGGGAAACTTTTTGTGACTAATACCATGCATCCGTGATCAATGAACTATGTGGTTTTGAATCAGACGTAGACCATTAGTACTACTATTTGAGCTAAACTTCTGCATGGTTCATGATTTTTAAAGTGTGTAGTTAATATTATGCATGTTATTGTCCTCTTTCTTCCATTCTTACAAGTACTGTGCCCATTTGCAAAACAAAAAAAGCTAATAATCAGTAATAGTCCTATAAAAGATGTTAACTATGTTTAGTCATTGACTGATCTTGCTCTAACCTTAAAATTTTGTGATTATTGACCTCTGTTGCATTTATTCTAAAACTTTAAAAAAAAAAATTATCTAGCCGTTTTGAATATCAACGTTACCCTGGTGTACTCATTGCTGTATGCATTATTGTTCTCTGTTGCTGTTTTATGCCTTCATATTAGCAAATATGAAATTCTGTGAAAAACAAAAAAAAAACGCTTTGATCTTCAAAAAAAAAAGTACCCCCCTTCTGTAGCAGGAAACAAATGGCTTGTTCTTGAGAACTTTCCCATCAAGAATTTAGTATAAGCAAATATACCTGTATCATTTTGATGTTTTTGTTAGTGTTTCCAAACTTAATGTACTTCAAAATCAGAATCATTTCTTTATATTCGTTTTCATATAATTCTCCTGATGCTCTTCATCACACATTAGTGATCAGAAATGAGGTGTAATTCCCCATTCCCTGCCCGCCAGAGCTAAGTAGGTATCTTAATGTAAGTTGAAGGGAGTTCTGCCCCAACTCATGGATTGTGCAAGAATGAACTACTGTTGGGTTTGGCTGGTTGTAGATGGATTGTGGTGTGGTGTCTTTGAAGGCTATTGAATGCAACTTACAGTGCTTAATAAAAATCTTTATTCTTTTAGTATAAAATACTGTATGCCTTTTTTGTCAAGTATTTTTAAAATTAACATGTAAATAAAAGTTTTTCCTATGCCCAAGTCAAGTGGTTGAGTTGGCAGGATCTGTGGTGTCCTCCTAAAAGGCAGAGGAGGGAAGGAGGGAAGTGGCTGCCCTGTTCTGGCAGTGCCCAAGGCCAGGCTGGACACTGGGGCTGGGAGCAGCCTGGGACAGTGGGAGGTGTCCCTGCCAGGGCAGGGGTGGCACTGGATGGGCTTTAAGGCCCCTTCCAGCCCAAACCGTTCTGGGATTCTGTGATTCACCCACTGCTGGGGCACACCACACCTGGCTGGAGTCGTGCCCGGGCTTTGCTGGTGTGTGCAGCTCCTTTGCGTGTCACCTCTCAGTGTCCGATGCTTGAAAGATGTAAATAAGACAGAAATAACGGGGGCAGTTGTTAAAAGAAGAAAAACCTCAGGTGCTCACAGAGGTTGATGCACACGGTGGTGGGCAGTGCCTCTACAGAGCCGGGCCCCAGTTAGCCTGTTACACAGGATGCAACTGAGAGAACGTCAGGAGTCGCAGATTTACACCTTGGTAAAGGTGTAAGACGGGAGCCTTGTCTGCTCGGTGCCCACGGCCGCGCTCCCCATCTCCCGGGCTGTGGGCGGTGGGCTCGGCTCCCACGGCCCGGCAGCACCGCCGTGTTCCCCACAAGGGACACGCCCGGGCTCCTCTCCTGCTCCCGGCTCCGGTGCCCCGCAGCACCCGGGAGCGGCCGCGTCCCTGCGCTGCGGGGCGGTGCGGCTCGCCCCGTGCCAGCTGCGCTGCGGCCCGGCAGCGTTCCCCACCCGCTGGCTCTCATGCCGGCGCAGGGCACCGCTGGTCCCATTCCCCAGCAGTTTTCCTTTTCGAGCCCAGCCTGGGAGCTGGCAGGGAATAACCATGAGCATCAAGAGTTAAACTGGGAGAATCCGCTATCTGGGTGGGACCCGGGGCCGCTGTCCGTTCTGCGCCATCAGCGGCAGCATCGGGGCTCCTCCCTCCCTCTGTTCGTGTTTAAAACGAGCAGCGGTGCTCGGCCTGTGCCGCGGTGGCTCTCCGGCCTTGCCGGGCTCCCCGCCAGCGCAGGGCGGAGCAGCGGCCGGGGGAAGATTTCGGGTCGGGGGAAGCCCAGCGCGGGCGCCCAGCCCGGTTTTGTTCTCGGCTCCCGCCTGCGGGGCGGTGTCCCGGGCAGCGGGGCGGTGCCACGGCCGGCCCCGGGGCAGGAAGGCCCTGCCATCGCCATCGCCATCGCCATCGCCACCGCCACCGCCATCGCCACCGCCACCGCCATCGCCATCGCCACCGCCGCTCCCGCCCCTTCCTGCCCGGGGCC
>VXAC01004675.1:69393-84117 GCA_013399225.1 Rhipidura dahli | reverse complement strand
CTCCCGGCGCGCAGACAATGGGCGGCCGCGGCGGAGTTGGGGCGGGCGGCGGAACTTCGGCGGCGCCTGGTGTGATGGGCGCGAAGGCGGCGACTGGGGACCGAAAGCCTCGAGAGCCTCCTCATCGCCCGGGCAGCCGGGGCCGGGGAAGGGGGTCACCGGACGAAGGGGGGTGCAGGCAGGGGCAGCCCCCCGGCAGGACCCCTCGCTCCCTTCGGGTGTGACGGAGGAGGAGGATGGAGCGTCAGCGGCATCGCAGCAATTCCCCAGGAGTGATTGAAGTGTAAAAAGTGCAAATAAAATCAGGGAAATCACCTGGATGAGCGCTTTTTACGACAGGGGTCCAGTCAGGTTATGCTGTCGCTCTTTCATCGGAACCAGCGCCCAGCAGCGTCCCCAAACAGCTGGCGGAGGAGGCGGAGGCGGGAGGCGCTGCCTGGTGCGGCTCTCGGATGCCCGAGCGGGCCCTGGGGCATCCGCGGATCTTCCGTGCGCGGAATAAACTATCCAAGACACTTTGCCGTGGCATGAGGAGCGATGTTCTGCCATTTATTTTAGAAGCTCCGTAGAAACAGGAAGGGAAATGCAGAAACAGGCAGTCCTGGTGCCAGTGCTGGCAGAAGGGCGCTCTGCACGTGTGGTCCGGGACGGGAGGCTCGCAGGACTCGCACTGGCCTGTGTCAGTGAGGACTCGGGCACAGATGGTGAGGTGAGGCTGCAGAGAAGCCTCAAGCATGTGGACTTGAAACTTAGGAAGTTTAGGGACGTTAAAAAATTAAGGTTTTCAGGCAAAGTGATGACAGAGTGGATTCCTGAAGAGTTGAACAGCAAAAGGAGTTAAGCTGCCTGCACAGGGTGGTGAATTTTGATTGAAACTGATGAAAAGAGGTTGGTTGTACCTGATCGAGCAAATGACCATTTTGTGGGCAGCTCAGGGTCCAATAGCACGAGGAAAGGTGTTTCATTTTGTGAATGAAGGGGCAGAAGAGGCAGAACTGATTTGTAGCACTGCTGGCACGGGGGTTTGTACCCTTTTTTCCTTGGCTTATGGTAGCTCCCAGAGATTGATTTTAAAGAAAGAAAACTGAGGAGGAGTTCACTTGTCACAGTGTCAAAACCTGAGATAATTGTATCAGAGAAGTTCACGGCGTATTTAGCAGCAAACAGCTTATCTGTAGCACTATTTGCTTTCCTTGGTAATACACAAGCAAATAGATAGTAAAAAAAATAAATAAATCAGGATTTAATTGTATGAAATCAAGTCTCTCCTGGACATTCAAAGCACTCATGTTAATGTTTTTACGGAACTGTAACAAAAAACTTCATTGTTACAGAATACTGCAACCAAAAATACAATGTTTCATAGGTGCTGCGACCCGACGGAGCCGGTGCAAAGCTGCGCAGCGCTCAGGAGGCTTGCCCAGTGTTTTAGTCATACCTCTGTTTCTTTTTAACATGGTGTACAGGGTGTAAGTCAGAAGAAAAAGGTGTCATTTCTGGTTTGGCTTCGTAGAAGCGGATCAGCAGTTTTCATGTTTCCCGTCTGACAGGAGTTCCCATATATTTAAAAGAAATATTTTTCACGGGTTTATCCCTGCAGCAGGCACAGTCTGCCTTGCACCTGAGGCTGGGCAACATCTCTGTGGCAATTTCAGCAGGTCTGATGGCAAACTGATATTTTCAAAGTATCAAAAGTGTGTTAAGCTTATGTAGTGTAGTTTAGGAGTTGGAGACAGGGCAGTGGAGCCCTCGCCACTTGTGGGACAGATGCACTGGAGAGCCTGGGATCAGTACTGCTGAAGTGTGCTGAGCTGTGGGGCTGCTGGTGTGTTCACAGAACTCTGTGACTCCCTGTGAGACTGAGGTTTGATCATTCCTGTTCTCTCCATTTGCCTGGGCTGCTCCAGACAAGCAGCTTCCAGCTGTCAGGGAAGGATGGAGATGATCCTAGAGGCAAAGAACCCTGATGCCAAAGCGGGCAGGGGGCTGTTTGGCTCCCTCTGTGTGCAGGTCGTGTTTTCTTTGATGTGGCTCTTTGGGCTGATGAAATCCCACACCTCAGCTGCCCCAGGGCTCTGCCCTGAGCAGCCACCCTGGCTCTCCGTGGTGTCCTGGCCCCTCCATCGCCTGTGCTGGCTCCTCTCTTCTTGGATCCCATCCCAAGGAGGAGTCCTGGTGTTGTTCTGCCTGGCACCAGGTCTGCAGGCAGCAGGGACAGCTGGGGCCTGGGGACTGCCTGGCAAGGGAGGTGGCTCTTTGAAGAAGGCCAGGAAAGGAGGAGGAAGAGGGAGTGATGTGTGAAGAAGCTGAGACTCAGCAGGTGCCATGGGTCCCTCGGCTGCCTCAAGGGTGGGTCTGGCTGGACAGAAGGACTGGTGGCAGCTGTGCCACAGGGTCCCTGGGCCAGCCACACGCTGCTCAGGCTCAGGTGGTGTGGGACAGGGTGGTTCAGCTGCATGGTGTGAGGAGCTCTGCCTTCTCCTCGGCTTGCAGGTGATGCTGCTGGCTGTCCTGCCCGGTGATGCTGCTCTGGTGTGTGCTGTGCCCCTCAGGGACACCCTCCATTCCTCCCTCCTGGGAGCAGGGATGGGCTGCCTGACAAGCTGATGGGGGCTGGAAAATGTCCATAATGAGAGGTCTCTGGGTGTCTCATCTACAAAGGAAATGTTACAGAACCTCATATCCAAGACAAGGCAAGTCCTTTTGTATGAGTTTGTTCAACTAGAAATCTGTACGGGGTTACTCGTTACAGCTGTAGGTGAGGGGAGGTAAATTATTCATTTTCTCTGCAGTATTTCGTTACCTGTTCCTATAACACACACCTGGTGCTGCAGGGTGGGATCATGCTCACTAAATGAAATAACAAGTATTGATTTTATTACTTTGTGTATGTTTAAACTTTGAACCTTCTTGCTCCAGGCCTAGCAGTGGTCAATAACTTAGCAAGAGGCTTAGTTACCTAAAAGCAGCTCATGCAGTTATCAGATTAGCCTAAAATCATGATGGGAGTTACTCAGGATGCCCTGGGACATAGAGTGAAAAGCACTTCTCTGTTACACTGCAAAGCTAAACCCTGTGTGTGGGCAGATTTTATGCTCTTAACAGAGCATTCAGCATTTCCCCTTTCAAAACCAGGTCTGGTTTTACGCAGCAGCATCTGGTTCTTCTCTTTTAGCCAGGCTTATCACTAGCTGTGGGCAAATTTGGAAATTTGGGTAAGATTTGAAGATGAGGATAATCCTAAAACTAGAGTGCTGTTTGCTTTGGTTTTATCACAGCAGAGGGAATCCCTGAGGTTTATTGTGCTGTGCCCAGAATTATTTCCTTTTGTGTGCTGAGTTCGGGTAGGACCAAGGTGTGTAAGTTTTCCAAGTGACTAAAAATCTCAGATTATTTCAATTTTTCCTGAAGAGTTAGTCAAGATGACAGGCTCAGTTTTTGTGGGAGCCTGCCCACAACAGGTATCATGAACGAGCCATGCTAGTGTCTGTACTAGAATGCTTTAGAAAATCCAGGTCTAAGTGACACCAGGAGCGGGCAGTGGTGTGGGAAGGGCTGGCCTATGTGAACATCCTCTGCATCTGCTGGTACCCGAGAGCCACTATAGATCACAGAAGATTTTTGTGTATAAAGATTCTTCTAATTCTAGAAGATTTTACCCAGATCTTACCTCTGAAAGAAAAAAATGTTAGAAGAATTAAACACAATTCACGTTCAATTAAAAAAAAAAAGAAAAATACTATGGTTTAATGAGTGCTCTCCAGCAGCCCAAGCCTTTAACTGCACTGTCTTGTGACAAGTCCTGCGGGCACCTGGGTACCTGTTGAGTTCAGCACTAGTGGGATGGCAGCCATGTCACAACAAAGAAAAGAGTTCTGCCAGCAAAGGGGAGCTTTTTCCTTAGTGCTGAATAGCTCCATAATAAAGGAAACGGGTAAAGATGTCTTGACAAAAATTATCAAAGCAGTGTAACCACGTATGGGGAGATACTGGGGAAGAGAAAAAGTGCTATACAATCACTGTGAGGCTTTCCAAAACTCAGAGGTCACCATCTTTAATATTACCTAAATATGTTTTGTTCTTTGTGACCAATATAAGTTTTGCAGTAGTAGTGTAGCATATCTGCACCAAAAACTGAGTGTTCTACGTGCCCAGACAGCCCTCTCCTGGGTGCGGGTAGCTCTCTCTTGTATGCCAGCTGTAGGTTTATAGTTCTCAAAGTATTTTACTGAAACATGGTTTGTGGCATTGAAAGTGTCCCATAAAGCTGCTCTGCAGCAGTGCTGGAGGCCTGTTTGTGGTGCAGATGAGCTGATGCTTTGGAATCACGTGGGTTTGTCACAGTGACCACGCTGTGCATCTTATCAGGGCTGATAACCCTGTAACGTGGGTGTTCATTAACATATCTTACACTGGCTGGCTGACATGAATAGTAATTCCTTTCCAGAGTTTTATCTGAAAAAAATGAGCCTGTTAGCAGCCTGTTTTGGGACTCCATGCACGGCTGGTTTTGGGTGTTGCCTGGCTGCTGCATCCAAATGTCTCCCGTGTACACCATAAAGGCAGTAACAAGGTGTTTGGCCAATCTCACCTGGTCTCTCATGTGGATTTTTTGCTGGGGTGCTGGTCCCCCACCCCATGTGATGACTGAGCACCTCCACCCCCTCGGGAGGGCACTCTCTGAGGGACAGGGGTGTCCTGGGGGCCGTGGTCTCTGGTGCTGTGGTGTGAACAGGCTGCAACCTCCTGAGGCAAATGGCTTCAAGTTGTGCCAGGGGAGGTTTAGATTGGACACTGGGGAAAATTTCTCCATCAAAAGGGTTGTCATCCCTGGCACAGACTGTACAGGGCAGTGGTGGAGTCACCATCCCTGGACAGATTTAAGAGATGTGGGGGACATGGGTTAGTAGTGCACTTGGCAGTGCTGGGGGAATGGCTGGAACTGGTGATCTCGAGGGTCTTTTCCAGCCCAAATGATTCCATGATTCTGTGATCTGCTTTGTTCTGGTGCTTGGTGCTCTCCAGCACTCGGACCACAGCCTGGGGCACCCAGGGTGCCAGGGATGAATATTCTCTCCTGGTCTTGGAGAGTGCAAACCCCTCCTTGTCGCGCTCTCCTGGGCCTTTGGAGCAGCTGTTGGAAGAGGCTGACAGCATGTGCAGGGCTCCAGCACATGAGCAGGGTTCCCAGCCAGCAGCCCACAGAGGAGTTTCCTTATCCTTTTCCTCCCAGGCACACCCCCAAAAACTGATGGGTGCTGCTTCTCCAGGGCTCGGTGCTGTGCTTGCAGGCAGAGCAGGAGTGAGGGCACGGAGTGGGGATGTGTTCCCAGCTAACCAGTACAGGCTTCTGCTGGGATATTCAGCAATTTTTAGTGCTTCATCCATCAGTTTTAGCAAGTAGTCAAGACAAGCAGAAAGTTAAGCAATAGTATATTTTGACAGGAAAAAATAAACCAGAATTGCAGAAACTAAGATATTTTTGAATTTCCTGTTTGCAATTGTTAACCCAGTAATCTGGAACTGAGTGAGAGCTGCCTTATTGTTTTTATGGAATTGCTTGTGGATTTCATTGTGTTTTCCTCTTTTAGCAAAATGCACAGTGCATTTAGTCTCAGAAACAGCATTTTGCCTCATCTGGCAGACTGGAAGGGTGTAACAAGTGAAAAAAAAGTGAAGTATTTTGGCTAGATACTTCACATATTACTGTGAATAATATGAATTCACAGCTTTTAATGCCCAAGTGGTTCCTGTCGGTATTTGGAACTCCTATCCACCAACTCTTTTGCACCAGCACAAGCACATTGGCCAAAAGAAAGCGCAGCTGGTCTTAAGGGGAAGTCTGCAAATCTACTAATGAGATGTCCCGATGGTTTATTGGTTCATTATTGGAAAAATCGTGTGCATTTCCAATCCAAGTTTGCTTATTTTCAGTTTCCAGGTGCTGTGTTATTGCATTAGTGAAGAGCCTCTTTCTCACCGAGGTGTTTCTGTCAATGTTTTGGGGGTGTTTCTGTCAATGTTTTTCTGTGCCTGTGCTCAAGTTACCTTCAATTGTAAGGTGATGAAATTGTTCATCTGGGTTTGGCTGAAATAGTTGAACATTTCTTCTACAGTCCAAGAAATACTCTTCATTTCCTAGTTCTGTACAGAGACCTTTTAACTTTGAACCATGTTTCAGTGAATATTTTTCACATCTCTTCCACTCCACCTTCAAGTTTCCCTTTTGCTTTGTTTGTATTTGCAGTAACTTATCAGACAAATGTTGGCTATCTGCATTAAGCTTGTAAAGGAGCCAGATATGGCTTTACTAGTTACTTTTTAAGCAGTCTGGTTTTGAAATTGGGATTCTACCTTTGGAACTGGCCCACGAATAACAGCAGAAGGTCTCAGCCTTGTTCTGAATTGGGGCAGGAACAACCTCTGCAGTCTGCTGAACTAGTGCTGGAAAATCAAGGTGCAGTATTAGAGAGGTGGGACCCCTCGGTGCTGTGGGATGCGTTGCATCTGGTCACAACCCGTGGGGCAAAGCAAAGCTCCAGCCCAGCATCTCCCGGGATTTTTGGCTGTGGGACCATCCTTTGGGAGCACCCGGTGCTCCCTGTGAGCAAAGCCGACCTCGGCACGCTGCCTGTAACAGGAGGGGTTTGGGCAAAGTTATCCCGGCTCTCGGGTCAGCCTGGTGTGAAAAGGGGGTGAAAAAAAAAGAGGAAAAAAGCCTGGAAAGAGGGTAAAGCCCGATGAGAGAACTGGAGGATGCAGCAGGGATGGGGAAGGGCCCTTGAGCGGACCCTGCGGCGGGGCCGGGATGTCTCCGCAGCCCTGGCCGGGTTTGTAGCAGTGCTGTGCAACTCTGTGTGCGAAGAACGAAGGAAAATAATGTATCCAAGCCTTGAGAGCCCTCTCCACGCCTGCGGAGCGAGGCGCCCTGGCACGCCGCGCCTCCAGTGCGTGATTTACAAGCGCTATCAGGAATAGTAGCAGTTTTTCACTCCGTGGCATTGCTCACAGGCCCCTGCAGTTTTACTCCCACATCTTCAGCAGTCCGTGGTTTCCGAGGACGCTGCTGCATCCATCGGAGCACCCCCGTGCCTCCCGCAGCCCCCGGGCGGGGACCGCGGGGCTGAAGCCGGGGAGGCTTCAGTGAAATCCGGCAATGAGGAATCAGCAAATACCGCGCTGCTGCCCCGGGGCGGGTGCGACCCGCTCCCGATGGTGCTGCAAGGACAGCGCCCTGGGCGGGACCCTCCGCACGGGGCACCGCCAGGCTGGCCTTGGTCACTGTCCCATGCAGGAGTCTGAACATTTATTTCGAGGGATGTCACACTCTTCTTTCTGCTTCCCGTGGCCGGTCAGCGTTTCTGTGCGTGGCTCAGAGTGGCTGATGCCCAGGCTGGAGTGCTCAGGGCGATCCCCGTGGGGTTTGTGGAACTGGGGGGACAAAACACCCTCTGGATTTAAAGTTGCTGTGTAAATTGTTAAAGCCAGAACTCTGTGTTAAATACACAATATTTGTATATAATTATACTGACATGGGCCTGGAGTGGCAGGACAAGGGGCAGTGGTTTCTAAATGCCAGGGGGCAGGGCTGGATGGGATATGGGGAAGAAAATTTTCCCTGTGAGGGTGATGAGGCCCTGGCCCAGGGTGCCCAGAGCAGCTGGGGCTGCCCCTGGATCCCTGGCAGTGCCCAAGGCCAGGCTGGACATTGGGGCTGGGAGCAGCCTGGGGCAGTGGGAGGTGAGTGACAGCAGCAGTGAGGGGATGGAGTGAAGAGCAGTCCTACACCGAGTGGGTACTGGGCAGAGTGCTCTGCTCCCAGTTACAGCCTGGGGCTGCTCTGAACTGCTGTTGGCTGCTGCTGAAGCCCCAGATGTTGGTTTATGTCCCTTTATACCATACTGCTAAATTTTTCCTTTTAAAAAATGCTGAAGTAGTTGCTGAAGTTCAGTCACAATCCTATTTGAAAAATGCCCAAAAGGCTGGAATAGGTTGGAGCTGGGGTTGTTCCCTGATGCTTCTGAAGCAAGGGGCTGCAGGAAATTATCTATTCAACATGCCAGTTGCAATCAGAACTGCTGTTGCCTTTAGTGTTCAATAATAAGACAAGCCTTGATGTTTTTAGGTTGTCAGTCCTAAGCTTTGTCCCAGGAGGCTTTCTGCAGGGAGGGTGGGCAGGTTTTGTTGTTTAGTTGGGATTTTTTGGTTGCTTGGTACTTTCTATTTAGGGCAAGCAGAACTGTTGTTCTATGCTTCGGTGCAAGGAAGTTTTTCAGATACAAAGCACTCGCTACAAATGCTCTTAAGAATATTTTTTTCTGCTTTTTTTGTGGTGTGAGAGCTGGCGAATGGCTTGAGGAAGGAAAACGTGTGTCAAGGAGGTGTTTCTGAAGAGCACTTACTCAGAGTCACGCAGAGAGTGGGAACAGAGCCTGCCTGGCTGCCCATGGCCGCGGTCTGAACCTGCTGGCTGCTGCTGCCTTTTCACTGCTCCTTCTGAATTTTGTGTTTCTTCGCATTGTCAGAGCTCTGAAATCCCTCTCAGAGCAGAACTGACTGGTTTAACTGCAGACCACGCTGGTGGGGAGACTCAGTGGCACTGGCCCGCTGGCATTTCAGGTCCTGCTCATACCACAGGGCTTCAAGGGGACAGAACTGTCACAGAAAATGTCACAATCCCTTTTGAAGGAAGAATGTGGTGTGGAGCACTTTAAAGGAGTGTCTTGTGGAGCACAGCCTGCATGGGCTGGAAGGGTTGAGCCAGGTAAGGTTTTCCCTTCGAGAAGAGCAAGGCTGAGCTCTGATTTTGTGTTGATAAGTTGCAAGCAATGAAACAATATTAACACTTTATGTCATGTTTGTAAAGAGGCAAGAAAAGTATCTGCAGAAAAATAGGAAATTTGTGACTTTCCATTGAATCCCAGAATCATTTGGGTTGGAAGAGACCTTAAACCTCATCTTGTTCCAACCTCCAGCCAGGGTTGGGCTTCTGCAGTTCAAATCATGGGTTATTAAGAAATATGTTGGGGTTTCCCTGTCAGTTTGGGCCAAACTAGTTGCAAAAAAGTGAAATTAGGCATTTCTAACATCCTTGGAGTAACTTGAAAATAGACTCAAAATTAAATGAGGCTGTGACATAGGCTGGAGATCAGGGAAAGGTTCTTCCCCAGAGGGTGCTGGGCACTGCCCAGGCTCCCCAGGGAATGGGCCCGGCCCCGAGGCTGCCAGAGCTCCAGGAGAGTTTGGGCAGCGCTGCCAGGGATGCCCAGGGTGGGATTGTTGGGGTGTCTGGGCAGGGCCGGGAGCTGGACTGGGTGGTCCTTGGGGGTCCCTTCCAACTTGGGAGACTCCTATTCTATTCTATTCTATTCTATTCTATTCTATTCTATTCTATTCTATTCTATTCTATTCTATTCTATTCTATTCTATTCTATTCTATTCTATTCTATTCTATTCTATTCTATTCTATTCTATCCTATCCTATCCTATCCTATCCTATCCTATCCTATCCTATCCTATCCTTCCATTCCACTCCATCCCATCCCACTCCACTCCATCCCATCCCATTCCACTCCATTCCATTCCATACTACAGAGTTTCCTGTTGGCAACAAATTCACGTCTGCATTATTATTCACCAGTAATGACATCATCTGAAACTTAGGGAAATCAGTTTTAGACTAGTTACTTTGTTACTCCTTACATTTGATTTTGGATTCATTTTTTAAACTTTTCAATGTGTTGTGCTTGTAAATGGCAGAAACCCACTAAGAAGCTTTGACAAGGAGGGAGAAGAAAAGCCTCATCTGGAAGGGACCTAGTTTGCCAGAATAGGGCTGTAGGAGTAAACTGTCCCACTGGAGACTGAGGTGAAGGAAATACTTTTTCAAGAATACCTTGAGCTTCCCTGGGATTCCCTTTTGTTTGTCCTCCTCAGCTGGATTAAAGTGTGTGGGATTTGTAGCTGTGTTTCTAAAGAGGGAGATGCTAAAGGTGTAAACAGAAAAGCGCTGTTGGTTTCTAGCCCTGGGAGCATTGGTGGGCAGGGCTGGTGCTGCCCAGGGCTGTGCTTGCCATCCGAGGCAGGAGCCACGTGCTTCCCACAGAAGGAGCTGGGAGCAAACGTCCAGCTACACCCAGCTCTGATACTGAGCTTTCCAGCTCCTCCTTCTGTGTGTTCAGAGGAGGTTTGAGTCCCTCAGGTGCCTTGCCCAGAATCCTGAAGAGCCCTGTCTGCTTCCTGCTGTTCTGTGTTTCAGTTCACATTTCAGTTTAGGGATTTATTTGCAGGATGCTGGTGTGCCATGCTGTTCAGGCTTCAGCCGTACAGGTGTGACCCTTGGAAGTGCTGGGAATTGCTCTGCTAGCTGCACCAGCAGCCACGAGGCCAGAGATTCCTCCTGCAATTCCTTCTGGCCCCTGGCCAGATCATCGTCCCCTGAGCAGTTCTCTAAGTCCTGCCACGTCTCCCTAGGTTGGAAGGAGCGTGACACTCTCTTCCCTGCTCGGGGAAGGGACACTGCCAGTGCTGCAGCTCTCTGCACAGCCCCGCTGTGCTCCTCACAGCAGCGAGATCCAGAGGGCCTGCACGGCATGACAGTGATGCCGGGCTCGCTGGCCCAGCTCTAGCATCATCCCAGAACGGGGCGTAAAAGAAGAGTTTTGTAAAATGTAATGCTAATTTAGAGTGAATTAATTCTAGGAATGGCTCATGACTGTTCCAGGAGCTTACACTGCTCCCTGTGCTGTCACCTGGACTGGTGGTCGTGGAGCTGAGCCAGCCGGAGAACGGCATGGGAAGAGCACGCAGAGCACAGCATGGATGTACATGGAGACGTGGAAAGCCAATTTGCATCTTGTAATAGGAATAAAATGTGATAAAGCTGTAATTAGGTCATTTCAAATTTGATGTTAATCTTCTGAAAATGTATCTGAAGTGCTGAAATGAAATAAAGATACAAGAGCAGGTTATGCATCTCAACAACAGGAACAGTCAAGAATGGTTTGGAGGTTCTGTTAATAATTCATCATTCTTTAATTGTGTGGTTGTTTGGTTTAATATAGTAAGTTCTTTGTAAATATGACAGTGAAAATCATTCCTGTTCCTTCTTCCCTCCTTGTGGTACTGTTAGCTCATTTTGGAGCTTCCCCTGTGAGTGTTGCAGTTGGTTCAGGGTGTTTGCCATGTAAAGCAGAGCAGAAAAGGTAGTGTCAGGCTACTATCAGGATTTCCATGTGTTTATATATTTATATATATCTGTAAAGAATACATGGAAATGGTGCTGTGACTGAAAATGAGAACCAACCATTGATCAGTGTTTTTAGCGAGATCCGAGCATGCTCATGCAAATTACAGTGAGAAGTTACCTCTGATTTAAAAATAACTTATATAAAACGTTATATAAATGGGTGTCACAATTAAAGGCAATCACACACATGCAGCACTCAGGACATTACTGTGTATAAATACACACATGGATGTATAAACACACACAGGTACAGGTAGTCATTGCTGTCCAAAGTTAATGGTGCTGCCTGGGGCTTTGCTGCTGTTTGGTTTATTTGCATTTATCTGTCATTTAGTCACACATGTGCACTGCCATCTCCAGCCTGCTCCTGGCACACGGGTGGCTGTGGATGTGACACGCAGGGTGAGCAGATCCTTGATGTGGTCGAGAGGGGGGAGAAGGAACGGGAAGTTATTCTGCTGGCAGGGCTCTGGTTTGGAGCGTCCTGTGGGGATGGTGGGTCTGAGGACATCGAGCCTGTAAGGTGCATGTCAGGCCAGGCCGTGGAGAAAACTGGACTCCATGCTCCAGAGAGTCTTCTCTGATGCAAATGATTCTGTGATTCTGTCATTCCACTGGGCCAGCAGTGCTGTGTGGGTCCGTGGGTGGCAGGGATGCTCTGCTGGTCCCGGGGCTGGTGCCACCAGGCTGGGCAGAGGAGCTCTGGGGAAGGGCTCCTGCACTGCACCCACCTGTGGCTGAGCAAGGGGAGCCAGGGTGTGTGCTGCCCCTCCCTGGCTTTGTTTGTGGGTCCTTCTGTGGAGGGCAGGATGTGCCTGTTGGGGTGTTTGAAGCTCTGCAGCAGCAGAGGAGCCGAGCTGTGCCCATGGTGTCGCGCTCGGCGGTTGCTGGCTGGCACCTGCAGCCAGCTGAAGATTAAACAGAAACCATACACAGAGAGCAGAAGGTGACTGGTGAAAGGAGTGGGAGAGGGGAAGAAAGCAGCAGAAACAAGATGTGCAGAGCAGTTCACTTTTCACACCTGCAGACTGTTGGCTCAGCCCTCAGGGCAGGAGCTCCGCTGCCCCCGCAGCACCCTTTGGGGCAGGGCTGGGGTGCACTGGGGTGCTGTGGCAGCCTGCACTGAACTGCTGTCTGCTTTGTCACCTTCCCCTGCTCCCAGCTCGGGGTGAAGCTTTTCTTGCTCCCTGCAGTTGCAGCATGGCCACCCAGTCTGGAAAAATTTTGGATGTGGCCAGATTCTTCTGTGGACCAGTGCCACTTTCAGTGGAGTTACACAAGGAGTAAACAAAACCTAAGAGAATGATTTTGAGAGGAGGATTATTTTTGTTCTGTTTGTTTAATGGAGTTCTTGACCTTTGGGGTTTAATTTGGGCTTGGCAATTTTTTCCTTGAGTTTTGTTTTATTCCTGCTTTTTGCCACTCTCTTTCTCTGGTTCCCTCCCTCTTGGCTTATTTCCCATCTGCTTTTGGGAAACCCAGTGATGAGAAGGAGGAGACCAAACATCAGGGCAGATGTAATCACACAGGGCTGAGCAGCTTCTCTGCTGAACAGGCTGAGCCCAGTTCTCAGCAGCAGCACTGTGGCACAGTAGCCACAGGTGTCCTGTGCCCAGCTCAGGTCCTGCACGTGGCAGAGGAGGGGGGTTTGACCTGTGTGCAAAAAACAGCATGAGACATTGTCCCCAGTGTCCCCATTGTCCCCAGGCAGTGGTGAAGGTGTTCACCTCTTCAAGCTGCTGCCTCTGAGCTCATCGAGATGACAGGCATTGCAGTCAGCTGGAGCTGTGTGATTGACTGTTGGGGTCAGTCTCTACATCTTTAATTATTTTAAATTATACGACATCAAGATTGAGTAGAATTTTGAGCTGACATAAAATAATTAAGGGGAAAAGAGTCTCATCCAGCACTTTTCACCCTGTGTTTCACGAGAGTGGCATCTGCCAGCAGTAGGCATCAGGAGAGCTGGGCTTCACTTCTGAAGCAAGGTGTATTTCCTTGCTCTGTACATTCCCTCAGTGAGAAGAGGTTGTTGGAAAATATAATTCATTCTAAACTAAGCAGTAATTCCCCTTCAAATTATATCTTAATAAAAAAGAGAACATCTTGGGCAGTCTCTGATTTAGGCACACTGCATTTTAAGTCTGTCCTAATTATAGTGCTCATCGCTTAACATTCATTTAATGAAGATCCTCATTTATAAGGACAAGGTTGGCAAATAGGAATTAATGCCATTATAACCCGTGAGTCTCCCAGAGGAAACAAATCAAAAGCTCTGTGAAGGAAATGAAACCTTATTATTTATAGCAAGGCAAAGCACAGAGTCACCAGCCATACATTTGTGTATCTGGCTCAGGGGCCTGCAGCAGATGAGGTTTGGAAGGGACAGTGCCCTGCTGCTGGGGCACTGCTGCCTCCAAGGAGCCCCCAGCCCAAGGCTCCTGTCTTGCAAGTGGATCTTGGTTCTGTTTTGGTCTCAGTTCCTGGTTCAGGTCCAGAGCTGCTCTCATCAGCCCCAGAAATAACCGTAGTGTTTCATCAAGGCCCTCCACAGTTGTGTTTCTGTGATGTGAAATCCTGGCTGTCCAGGACAGCCTGAGTTCTCCCTCATTTAGGCCTTAATTAAAGAGGTCCATGCAGGGGACCCTCACCCCTGAGCCCACCCCAGCACTTGGGTTTCTTCTGCTGTGCTTGGTCTTGGGTCTCCTGCTGAAGTGACACCAACATGTGTCCCTGCTCTCCCGGATGCCTCCTGAGCTCTCTGCTTTGCTTTAACCCTAGCTGACAGCAGGCTTCAGCTCTCCAAAATTTGTTTTGTGAAAACATGTGACTGATTAGATGAGACAAGTCCTTCTGCTTAGGAAAAGGCTTGTCTGTTTGCTCTGGAGCACTGGAGAGCACACACGGGAGAGCCCTGGTCAGAGTTCACCCTGTAAAGCCACCAGGAAAACAGCCCAGGAGACACGAACCCACGGAACACATCATTTCCTTGCTCTCAAAACACCTTCCCTCTTTCCCCTTTTCTGTCTTTTCTTAACTTCTCTTGTGCTCAGTGTTGGCTGTTGCATTTTGGGATACTGGGATGTGGTCACAAGAAGCTGCTGTCCCTTAACTTTGGCCTGGCATCAAAACGTGAAGCGTGAGCCTCTCCACTGCTGGGAAGGGCTGCTTCTCAGCAGGACCCACGGCTCTGTTCAGCTGTGGGGGCTCCTGGCACTGCACAGGTGTCTTCTGCACAGGTTGTGAAGGAGGAGCATCTTTGTGTGACACACGATCAGTGACACACCGAGCAACGCCGGGCGCTGAGGGATGGGGATGAGCTCAGCTCAATCACTAATTATGGCCTTATTACCTATAAAAATGCTGTGAATTCTTCTGTGCTTCATGGAGCTTTGGTGATTTGTCCTCATGAGGTGGGGTGGAGCAGTGCGGGGAAGGGAAGGGAAGGGAAGGGAAGGGAAGGGAAGGGAAGGAGC
>VXAC01004675.1:37186-61967 GCA_013399225.1 Rhipidura dahli | reverse complement strand
GGGTCCATGGCAGAGCTGGATTTGGGTCCATGGCAGGGATGGATTGGGGTCCATGGCAGAGCTGGATTTGGGTCCATGGCAGGGATGGATTGGGGTCCATGGCAGAGCTGGATTTGGGTCCATGGCAGGGATGGATTTGGGTCCATGGCAGAGCTGGATTTGGGTCCATGGCAGGGATGGATTTGGGTCCATGGCAGAGGTGGACACCTGCCAGCAGCTGGTGCCAAGGCAAACATCTCCCGGGAGGTTTTGGGAGAGTTGCAGTGGATTTGTTAAGTCAGCAGGGATCTGTTGCCTTTCCTCTGTGCTATCTGAAGGGTAATAAAGGGACGTGTTTAAAGGATAAGCTCTTTAATTTTCCTGTGGCAAGTGACACCTCTTTCCCTGGGACTTGCACTCAGAGTGCAAGTGCAATCAGCACACTCGTGGTGTTGATTCGGATGTGCTGAGAGGGGGAGGAGGCAGAGGCTGGAAAGGGAGGGAGAGGAGGAAGGTTTGGCATTCAAGCCAGGCTTGTTTCCTTTGTTACCAGGAGCATTGAATTAATACACTAAGCCTGAGAGTCATTAAGATAAAGAACTAGCAGCTTTAATGAATATCTCCAGCTAGGCTGGAGCCTGCATGGAACTAATAAACCCAACATGCTCTGTGCAAAACCTGGGATGGACTCGCTGGGAGATGTCTTTCTTTGAGTTATCCCAGGGTTGTGGTCAGGAAAGCAAAGTTTGCTCTTTCCAAATCTCATCTATTATAGCTCTGGCCTCCAGAATCCTTTCCTGATGGAAAAGTGTGTGGATCTGTGTGTGTGCCACCCGTGAGGAGTCTGCTGCCTTCCCTCCCTGTTTGATAGGAGGTCTGGACTTGGGGTGAAATGCTCAGTTTCATGATGTAAAACAAAGGTGGAAAATGAAAAGTACAATTGACATATGAAAATTCTATTAACAGAAGCTTTGAAGGATACAGATATGGAAAAAACAGTTTCCTACCAAAGTGAGTTTCTCTGGATGTGCTCTGGAAGCAGGAGCAGCTGAGGGAGACAATGCTGACTCAGGGAAAAAGCAGGACCAGTTTTTCTTGCTTTGTGTTACCCGGCTGTCAGAGGCAGGGCAAAACCACACTGGAACCTGGCTGACTCACGTGTGCTCATTGCTGCTGGCCCTTTATCCCTGATGGACTGTCCTGCGTGTCCATCCTGCACTAGGAGCACAGGCAAGGGGCCCCAGTCTGTCATCAGCTGCAGGTCTGAGCCACAACAAATCCCCTTCCCTGCAGTTCTAGCAACTAACTCCTTCCTTTTCCTTTTCCTTTTCCTTTTCCTTTTCCTTTTCCTTTTCCTTTTCCTTTTCCTTTTCCTTTTCCTTTTCCATTTTCTCTTTCCCTTTTCCCTTTCCCCTCCCCTGTCCATGCTGTGTGCAGGGCACAGCTAAAATCCCACCAAACAATGGTCAAATCTGTCACCACTGGACAGAGCTTTAGGCTGAGGCAGTTCCTGACAAGCACACTGCCCCAGACCCGTTCTGCAGGCTGTGCCAAGGGGCTTCCCAGGAGTTTCCTGCTGAGGATGAGGATGCTGTGGCCAGCCCAGGGTGTCCAGAGCCGCTGTTTGTGTGAGGCTGTGCAGCTCAGCAATTACTGGGCTGCTGCTCTCGTGCTCCCAAACGCTCATTGCTCGCTCTGTAATGCATCTTCAGCTGCACCACAATTGTCTAATGGGGCATTGAGAGCAATATTAGAATCTGCAGGGCACCATAGGGGGGGTTCCCTCCACTCTGCTCGTGTGAGAAATTAAATGAAGATTTGTTCTTCCTGCCAATGTCTTAATAATTGTCTTCAACTTAACATAGCTGTCCAATTCATTCTTTTTCAGTGAAAAAGAAAAGAAATTGGCATAAGCATGATACTGGCCAGACAACGGAGGTGAAGCCAGTGCAGAACGGGAGCCAGGTGTTTATAAAAGAGCTTCGGAGTCGGACGTTTCCCAGGTGGGTTTTTGGTGTGGACGGGGCAGTGCTGGGTCCTGTGAGGCTGGGGATGGGCTGTGCTGGAATATTGCACAGCACTGATGGTTAAATCAGTGCTGTTTGACTGCAGATGTCCCAGGTTCTTCCCTTTTTGCATTTGTGCAGCCATATTCGGATCTCTCAGCTGAGCCCAGTTCCTGTGGGTTTCCACAGATTTGGGAAGGCAAGAACCATGGAATCATGGAATGGCCTGGGTGGAAAGAGACCTCAAAGCCCACCCAGTGCCACCCCTGCCATGGGCAGGGACACCTCCCACTGTCCCAGGCTGCTCCCAGCCCCAGTGTCCAGCCTGGCCTTGGGCACTGCCAGGGATCCAGGGGCAGCCCCAGCTGCTCTGGGCACCCTGTGCCAGGGCCTGCCCACCCTGCCAGGGAACAATTCCTGCCCAAAATCCCATCTAAATCTCTCCCAGCTTAAATCTCTTCTCCCATGTCCTGTCACTATCTGCCTCTGTAGGAAGTCAGTCCTGCTGTTTTTTACAAGCCCCCTTTAGGCACTGAGAGTGGCTCTAGAATTTCCCCAGAGCCTTCCCTTCTCCAGGATGAACCAGAGTGTGTTTGGCTCCTAGAACATCCACTTTTATAAGAAACTAACCCACTTATTGCGTAGAATTCTCCAGTTATCAAAATTCTAATGACTTTGCTGAAGTCTGTCCCCATCCTGGACAGAACAAGGACGTGCTCAGTTGCTGGGTGACAAAGGCTCCCTCACTGGGGTCGTGAATGGTGCTAATTGTTAGGTGACATGTCCCACATGGTTTTAGGCTGCTCCACAGCCATTTGTGAGAGTGATCATTTTCTTTCGGCTCTTTAATGTAGGCTGTAGCCAAATAAATCCTTAATTATTAATAACTAATTATTTTAGAAGAATCCTTGGAGACTGGCAAAGTAAACACAGAACTTCTTCCTTTTTATGGAAAATTTAATTTTACATGTAATTTAAGATACTCGTCTTAGGCTTAAGGTAAAAACTGAATAATTCTGGAAGGTGTTTGGCAGCTTTTACAGATGTGTTTTGCTGAGCTCAGGATCCAGCAGTTTTACTTGCCTGGCTATTTTTATTAGGGCCTGCAAGGTTTTTTATCTTTGCTGTTTATGTATATTTTTTTTTTTTGGTAATTTGTAATTTGACAGGTTACACAGCTCATTTTAAAAAAGATTTATGGCCCAGGCAGACTGATTTCAGTAACCTCGGGTGGCCTCTGAGACTGCAGTCACACATACAGGATCTCTGAGTCACTCAAAAATTGTTATAAATAATACAGCCCCCCACTTTTTGTTTCTCATTAGTGTGAGCATAAGAAAATCCTGCTGCCAGATGAAATCTCCTGAGGCAGAACGGTTGGTAGCACAAAGAAATGCCTGCAAGATCTGGGCCTGGGCCACAAAGTCTTGTGGAGAAATGTTCTCCCCCAAGACAAATGGATGAGATGCGCAGGTGTGGGCAGAGCCATCACCCAGAGTGTGCTGGGCAGAGGGGCTGGGAGCAGGAGCATCACTGCTGGCTCCCAGCACAGGGCAGCCCCAGTGAGCCCTGGGGAGCCTCTCAGGTCAAAAGAGAGCAAAAAGGCAAAAAATATCATTTGTGTCATTCTGGTCTAAAATGTTTAATACCAAAATAGCACCAGAGTGGCAAGAGTGGCAGTGATGACAATTAAATTGATCCTTCCCTGTGAGGGTGGGAGGCCCTGGCACAGGTGCCCAGAGAAGCCACTTCAAAATTACCTGCAGGATATTTCCTGAGCATGTTATTGGACTGCTTTAAAATGACTTGCAGAGCATTCCTAGGGCCATTTATTTGAGACTGGGAAACGTTTTTAATCTTACCTTCTTCAGAGTGAAACGTTTAACACTAATTCCTTTAACATTGATCACTGGTAGCTCGACTGATCCTACAGCTGAGGAAAATGGTCTTTTACTGTGAGATGTTATTTTAGGACTTCCCAGTAGCTGGAGCATGAGGCCTGAGTGCCTGATGTTGCACGATTCCAATGTGCTCTTCCTGCTCTGGAGTAGATGGGGTTATGCACCTGATTTGCACACAGTTCCTTCCCCACGGTGCCCTCCTTTCAGCAGTGAGGCGCAGAGCATCCCAAACCCAGCCCCTCACCTCCGGCTCTGTGTTTGCTTTGCAGTGCTGAGGACATCGTGGTGAAGGTGCCGGGCAGCCAGCTGACAGCAGAGTACCTGGAGGAGCACGGCTTCGCAGAGCCCATCCTGGTGCCCAAGAAGGACGGGCTGGGGCTGGCCGTGCCTGCCCCCACCTTCTACGTCAGTGACGTCGAGAACTACGTCGGTGGGTGCCCGGCCAGCAGCTGGCACTGCCCTGCCCAGCTGCTCGTTAGAAATAATTACCTGTGCAGGAAACTGTAAAGTGCATTGTAAAGTGTTGTTGGTGCTGTGAGCTGTGCTGGTTTTGGTGTTTGTTCTGCAGTGGGAGCTCACAGGTAGCAATTAAGTCACTCTGGTTGTGTGCAGCAGCTGGGCAGGGAGGCTGAGCCAGCCTGCACTGCTCTCCACAGCTCTGCACGAGAGGCAGCAGCCAAAGGACACCAAGGAATGGTTCTGCCAGGGACGTGGCTGCCCAAGCACCTTTTGATGGGTGTTTATGTACAGACACGTCTTTCGTGTGTGTGTGTCTGTGTGGGTGCACACACAAGCAACAGGGAGGATCCGAGGGCTGGAAAGGACAGAAAATCAGAAGATTGAGAAGTTTCTGGACAGGTTAACTCACCCCCAAGCATAGAAAAGGGGGCAAGGCAGGCTGTCCATCAACCTCTGTCCTTCACTGAATTCACGTGCAGGGCCGGAGCGCAGTGTGGATGTCACTGATGTCACCAAGCAGAAAGACTGCAAGATGAAGCTCAAGGAGTTTGTGGATTACTACTACAGCACAAACAGGAAAAGGGTCTTAAACGTCACAAACCTGGAGTTCTCTGACACCAGGTAAGGGTCCAGCCAACTGCACAGTAATTACTACAGATTTATTTTGATTTATAATTTGTATTTAATTTATAATTTTGTATATAACATATAATATCTATACAATAACATAGCTGTATACTATACTATGTGTTTATTTTTGAATTGTATTACTATTACTTACATAGAATTATATATAAATTATACACACTACGCAGGAGATAATGAATGTCAGCAGAAAAACAAAGAACGGCTGTTTTGGGGAGCATTCTGCTTGACACGAAGGCTTAAGAAAGAAGGCTGGTGGATAATGACAAGCCCATTTTGCCAGGCATTCCCCTGATGCTGTAGCTGGGATTTAGTGGCACACACCCATCGCTGCAGAGAGCAGCTCTACTCACTGCAGCTCTGAGACCACCAGCATCCTCGGCAGAGATTTTTCCAGCTTTCTGCCATTATCCCCAAATAATGGGATGTCTTTTCTCCTGAAGGGCTGCTGGAGCTGTCGTTCACACACTGCTAATCTAGACATTAATAGCAAATATTTTATTTCTTAGTGCAGACAGTGACAGTTTAATTGAATGCACAGCTCCATCTTCCCTGCCATGGAAATGGAGCTGTTGTCATCAGGGCTTGACACTGAGCACCCCTGACACGTGGGACCATTTAATATGGAATTGAAGTGCAGATACTCCTACTGATGTGGTATTGCAGAGTGTCTAGCAGTGAATCTTCACCTCCTGCACTATCAGCCCAAATTTTGGACCGTTTGAATGTAAAATTTAGCTCATTCTAGGATGAAACATATAATACCTGGTTGTCATGCCACTGCATTGTCTTAGCTGTGACTATAGTATATGTTATATACTTGATAAAAACATAATATATGAATGGTGTAAATGAATCAATAGGAACATACATTCAATGTGAATGAAGATAATAATTTGTATAAATTTAGATACATATCCAGTAAATGTTCTTAATGTAAACAAATATTCATTCATATAATTATAGAAATATACATAATATATCTTGTATTTTAAATATATTCACATTACCAACCCAAATTAGACTTCTTCCTTCTTCTGAGCTTTTAATATAATTTAGTCAATCTAAATAAGATTGCTGGTTTTCAGCATCAGATTAAGACTTATTTATCCATAAGCATTAATGTTATTGTTATTTGGATTATTAATAGTAAGCTTAATTTGCTAATTTTTAAGGTTTACCAGACAATTTCTGTCAAAGGGCACACATTTCACTTTCTCTTCTGAAGGGGGCTGGGAAGGTGACTGTGGCAGCAGCACTGTTGGTACCTGAGCCTGCGTAGCAAGAGGCAGGGGCTGGAAAAATACAAACAGCAAATATTTGACCATAGACGATACTGCTGAAAGAAGGCAAAGGATTGTTGTTAAGTCATCACACTTAAAAAACCTAAAATCTCAGTCTGTAAACAGTTTTCCCTAGTTTTCTGAATGGAGAGCAGCTCCAGTGCCACGAGAGGAGCTGCTCCAAGTGCCATGCAAGCATTACCCACACTCGCCTCTTGCCGTGCCCAGCTCCTCGTGCTCCGTTTTAAAAGCTGCCTGTGTGCTCTCCATTCTCTCTGTAAGGATGTCCAGCTTTGTAGAGCCTCCTGATGTCGTCAAGAAGCTGTCCTGGGTGGAAAATTATTGGCCTGATGATGCTCTGCTGGCTAAGCCCAAAGTGACCAAGTACTGCCTGATCTGCGTGAAGGACAGCTACACTGACTTCCACATAGACTCGGGGGGGGCCTCTGCCTGGTACCACGTGCTGAAGGTAAGGGAGCCTGGCTTTCTGCTGTACCTAGTGACAGTCTCACTTTTATACACAAAGAGCATCATAAAGTTCTCTCCAAAATTCAGCTCTCAGTGTTTTTGGTCATTGTCCTGCTGTATCTGAGCTTTAACTGCTTTTAGTGGGGGCCCTCCCAGCAGTGCCAGGGGCTCCTGAGTGAGGAAGCCCTTGGAGCATGGAAGTCCTCTGTGTATTTTCTCTCTATTAGTATTTTTATATTTGTTTAGTGCCTCCTGCACGTACATCACCCCAGGCTGTAAAGGCACCACGTCCTGTTTTTGCAGTGTGATGGAACCTGGCACTGCAAACCTTTTGCACCATCACTCCCACAAATCTGAGCAGATGTGGTCAGCTGTGATTTAATTATTTCAGCCCTTCTGTACAAAGCTGACTAATCACTTTTATTTAAATGCTCCCCAAATACACAAAGTTACATGTATACTTTGATAAATATCTGTGTGTGTCTGTCTCCATGTGTGTGTGTGCCAGTGCAGTGTTTGGTTTGGCTGCTCGTTGCTAATTTTATATTTCTAATTCAGGGAGAAAAGATCTTTTATCTCATCAAACCAGCCTCTGCAAATATTTCTCTGTATGAACGCTGGCAGTCAGCAGCAAATCACAGTGAGATGTTTTTTGCAGACCAAGTAGATAAATGCTACAAATGCACCGTTAAACAAGGCCAGACACTCTTCATCCCATCAGGTGAGCAGGCTGGGGCAGGAGAGCTCCCCTCATCCTTTAGAGTAGCACATCCAAAATTCCAGAGGGGTGGGATTTGACAACTTTCTCTGACAAAGTACTAAGTGTAATTCTCAGTAGAGATTTTATGTCATGTGCTTACAAACAAAACAAACCAAAACAAATCAGAATTTTACTGCTTTCTATTAATATTTTATCAGCCTTTTAAAAGTAAAACAAATAGGCAGAGTGTTCCACTCAGGGTCTAGCTGGGTTGTAGCAACTCATGATACTCTTTCTGTATCCATCATGGCATTGGTGCTTTCTGACATCTAACAGACAATTTACATTGAATGAATTTGCATTCTGATCATGGCACCCCCAAATGCTTGTCACAGACAGTGATGCCCTGTGACACTCAGGAACTGCAGGTGCCTGCACGAGTGTGAATATGCATTTGTTGTTGCACATGAAGCCAAAGACCTTGGCATCACAGATTTTTATGGGTTAGTGGATAGACATGCATTTGTTGTTGCACATGAAGCCAAAGACCTTGGCATCACAGATTTTTATGGGTTAGTGGATAGACTCAGGCTTTCACTGGATATTTGGGGTGGTGCATTTTGTTTTTCTTGGTTCCTGGGAGGATCTCCATGAGGATAGGCAGTTAATCAGAAAATAGTGCAGGGCTTGAAGTGAACACAGTTCTTCTCCAGCCCATCTCCCTTACCTCCCTCTCACCACGGACAATAATTTCCTCGTTTGCATTGCTGTTTCCAGCCCTCCCTGTTACCTGTTGAAACTGGGACAGGGACTTTCTGTCCCTCTGTGTGCATTTAAATGAAGCAGATCCCCCCTGAGCCTTAATCTGAGAGCAGGCAGTGACAGCAACTGGGACCAGTGCTCAGGAGCACTGCTAGTGACTCACAGTGTGTGAGTAGATTCTTGCACCAAATGTTTGCACACTTGAATTTTACCTGGAGTGTAAGAAGTGGAAAGTAGGTGTTTCTCTTAGGACCATCTGTGGAGCAGATGGTGGAACAAACACAGAGCAATTTATAGACAGTCACTATCTTGAGTAGATTTTTGTATGCAAATAAGTGTTTGGAAAGCACCTGATTCTGACACTGAGATAAAGCACATGCCAGAGCTCTTACAGGGTTTTGTGGAGACAGGAAAGCAGCTGCCATTATGTACCAAAACAAAGAAGGGACCAGAGGCAGCTCTGTTCAAAGTGTGTGTGGTTCTGGGGCTGGGCTGTGTGGGTGCCTGGGGAGTAAGGTGCTCAGTGAGGTACAGACATCAGGCTGGGATTAAAGTCTGTGGTACTGGCCTTTGAGATTTTGTCTTGTGGACTCTTGTCTCTCTTTTAGGTTGGATTTATGCAACTCTAACACCAGTAGACTGCCTGGCCTTTGCAGGACATTTTCTACACAGTCTAAGTGTGGAAATGCAGATGAGGTAACCTGTCTTTAAGAGTTGTGTAGAGGCTCAGTTTTTAATTAACCAGTAATAATGAACCATTGACAGTAACGCTGCTGTAGCTCTTGGGCAGTTTGTATGGTGCACCCACCTTTGTCCCCTCTGGCCATGTTCCCTCGTGCTGAGCTCTCCTGAGCTGTCATGACACCTGTTGCACAATGCACAGGAGGAAGCCTGAGGTGGCTGGCTCGATGTGGACACATCCTGAGGGAAGAGCTGCTGCAGACTGCCTGGAGTTTCACCCTGGCACCTGCCATTCGCTGCTGGATCAGCCCCCACCTGCTCCGCTGGGCTCTCTGCCCCGTGCCAGACAATACAAGCAGCTCTTTCCTGGCTCTGGGTGAATAATGCAATAAACCCACCATACATCTGTATCTCTATATTGTCATGCTTTTATTTTTATTGTCATGCTTTGCTTTTGGCCTGGCACCAGCCTACGTGGCAGCAGGACAAAGAGGGGACGCACTGCAAGGTGACCCTGGGGCCTCAGGGACACAGCCCTGCTCTGCAGTGCTCAGGCTCCGTGGCTTTGTCTTTCAGGGCATATGAAGTGGAAAGGAGATTGAAAATTGTCAGTCTGACCCAGTTTCCAAACTTTGAAACGGCGTGTTGGTATATGGGGAAGCACCTACTAGAGAAATTCAAAGGTAAAACTGCATTTCCTTGCCCGCCTTGATGGCTCAGCTTTGGGGGCTGAGGACACTTACCCTGAATTTATTTATCTCTGCTTAGGTTTGCATAAAGCTGGACAACAACCTCCTGCTCATCTCCTTCAAGGAGCAAAGATTCTCAATGGTGCTTTCAGGTCGTGGACTAAAAAACAGGTAGGAGAAGCAGCCTGGATTAATATTCTGTGTTTGTCAGTTGCTGGAGCAGAGAGGAAATTCTGGAATAAATACCATCTGCATTGCAAAACATCCAGTTCTAAGATGCCAAAGAGAAGGAATTGGGAGAACTGGGGGTGAGCAAAGTGATGCTGCAGTTGTGAAAATGCAATAATATCTGAAAAAATATTATTGACTTTGTCAGTCTCTCAGGACAATTAGTTACAATAACACCCAGAACAGGGGGGAAAAGAAGGTTAATATTATTTGAACATGTAATGCAGTCAAGACTGATTTCAACACATAGGAAAAAAAATGGACGAGTCACTTCAAGAGTGTTTTTTTTGTTTTTGAACAAAACATGCACAGAAACAGCAGTTTGGCTTTGTTGTGTTTTAGGCTTTAGCAGAGCATGAAGATGAACTACCAGAAAACTTCAAACCAGCACAACTTATCAAGGACCTTGCCAAAGAAATAAGATTAAGTGAGGTTTGTGCTGTTTTTATTTACTATATTGGGGGTCTAGGCTATGAAATGCAATTTTTATATAAAATACAAAAGGAGGTGTCACCCTTTGAGTGTGGAACCGAGTCCCACTGGGTGGAGATGTGTGACAGCAGGAGGTGACCACAACTGGGTCAGTTCCTTCAGGAAGGCATTGTGCTACGTTCCACCCTGCTTCTAACCACATCCAGAGACCTCAAAACTGAAATCTATCTTGTCCTTTGATCCTCTCTGATGCAGTATTTAAGTTTTCTGGTTGTGAGAATGGCAAGTTAAGCAGAAACTAATTTATTTTTAATTAGTCAGTGTTAATTTTAATTGGGCAGCTATTTTACTGCTTATTTTTCCCGAGGGCATGAAATGTGATTCTGCTATATTTATCACATCAGAATTAAATGGAAAGGGGTTTTGCTCAAGATGATCAGCATTTTAAGCAGAAGACTGTTAATTTTATCCATGATGTGGACAGGCCACTCAACAGTCCCATGTGATGGTACAACCCAGTGAGAGCTACATTCTCTATCAAGCCTCTGGAGTTACTCCAGGCCAGACTTGAGGAACTGGGGGTGGGAGCTGGGGGTGGGAATTGGTGAGCAGAGCGTTCCTGTGGCCTTGGGCAGGCTGACCTGTGCTGCAGATCCCCCTCTGTCACATCTCTGGGGGTCTCCGGGGTTTGTTTCCCCACCTAACGGAGGGTGCAGGTGAATACCCAAAATGGGGCAGGCTGTCTGAACGTTTGTGTTTTGTGCCAAACCCCAGAACGCTTCAAAAGCCAGCAAAGCAGACACGAGTGCCAACAGCACGGCCGAGGAGATCTGTCCTGTGGACAAGGAGGAGGCTCCGTCGCCCGTCCAGGTCACCCCTCCGCCCCCACCTGCAGAAAAGCTCCCTAAAAAAAAGACTCCCAAAACTGTGAAAACCCCCAAACAACTCAAGCCATCCAAACCCCCGAAGCCTCCCAAGCCCCCAAAACCTCCCAAAACACTGAAAGTGAAGGGAGAAGGCAAAAAGAAAGGGAAGAAGGCGAAGGAGAGCCCACCACCAGCCATCCCCAACCTCGACCTGCTGGAGGCACACACGAAGGAGGCTCTGACCAAGATCGAGACGCCAAAGAAGGGGAAGGTGGGTCGTGTTTTAACCCCTCCCTCTTCTCCACCCTCAGAGATAAAATCACTGCGTGCATCTCATGCAGACAGCGATGTGTGCAGCACACTGTGGCACCCTGGCTCTGCAGAAGCAAAGGGAAGGTTTGTTACTGCTGGCTCACTGCCCTCCTTCCACGCAGCTTTGGATCTGATTTGAGTGTTTGCTTGGTTATTATTGACATGGAGCCTCCCAGAAACCCACTGACATCAAGAGGTGTCAGTGATGAAAGAACTTGTCTCAAAAGCGTCTCATTTCCTGAGATGTTGCTCTAGAATGAGCGACTGAAAATAGAACAGTTGTTTTCTTCCACTTTTGCCCGTGTAGGACAAGTTTCTTTTTCATGTCCTTTAATTCTGGTTCCCTTTAATTCAGCATGAATTTTGCTAGTTGGGACCAGGATGCATCAAGGCACTGACAGAGGAATGGTGTACGCTGTTCCTGAAGAAATACCCATAAATCTTTCCTAAAATGTTTCTGGAGTTCTTACAGTTTGTGTGCAGTTTGTGAAGCCTGTCATGGAGTGACAGACAGGGAGAGGAGCGTGTTGGTGTATCAGGGAGTCTGCTCTCCTGCAGACTCTGAAGGAGCAATATTTGATTGAATCTTCGTCTGGGGTTCAAAAACAATAAATGGGAGTTTTCACAAATATATCACATTATTTTCCATACAAAGCCTGTTCCTGACATGCCAACACTCCATCCTCATTCAGAGGACTCTTCCCTGACTTTTTTCCCAGGCTGCAAAGAATGTTTTAAGTGTTCCCAATAAGGAATCTGCAAGCAAGCAGAACGAGGTGGAGAAATTTGAAGTTCGAGAGCAAAATAAAAGCAAAACAGAAGCCAAATGGAAATACAAGGTAATGCCTCCTGTCAAATTCTGCCACACAGGGATAAGCCAAGGGTGGAGAATTGTTTGTGGGTCTGCCTCAGCAGAGAGAACAAGGCACCAACTTTCAGTTCCAAAATAAAAGATAATTAAGCAGAAAATAATCAATTAATCCCTGCTAAAGGAAGAGGGGGTGCATGGATTCTGGTGCTGAATTGTCCATTTGTCCGTAGTGACACCAAACTGGGAACACTGAGATGGTTCAGTGCTGTTCCCTTTTGAGATCCTTGCTCTGACTCAGTCCTACTGCTTTAAGTCTGAAATCAATAACTAATGAGAAATCAATAACTAATGAATAATTAACTAATAGCTAATAATCAAGAACTAATTTTAATGGCATAAAATTAGAATTAATGAAATCTTAATTATGCCCCATAGATTAAAAGCTTGCCTCCCTTCAGGGCTAATGCAGGCTGAGTGAAATTCACTCACAAAATAGAACATTTTGCCTGCAGGGAAAATTTAATAGGGTTTTTGATAAGGGAAAATTTAAGAGGCTTTCTCTGTGAAATAGCTGTTCATTGTGAACTTCTAGTGGGAAAGTTGCAAACAAATTCTCCTGTTACAAAATCCTCTGTTACTTGCTACATTTGGGGTAATTTATTTGAATATTGGGTCGAAATATTGAGAAATATTGAAATAGTGAGGGTGGGCAGGCCCTGGCACAGGGTGGCCAGAGCAGCTGGGGCTGCCCCTGGATCCCTGGCAGTGCCCAAGGCCAGGCTGGACATTGGGGCTGGGAGCAGCCTGGGACAGTGGGAGGTGTCCCTGCCATGGCAGGGGTGACACTGGAGGGACTCTGAGGTCTCTTTCCCAATGAAACCATCCTGTGATTCCAGGATTCTATTTCTGCCTGCTTAAAGATGAATAGATTCTGAGGATACCAGGGAAGCTGAAACATAAATGACTCATTTAACTGATTTATTTATTTTGTTTTGGTCTTTTGCCTTTCAGAACAGTAAACCTGATTCACTTCTAAAAATGGAAGAGGAACACAAATCTGAAAAGACACCTTTATCAGGAAATAAGGACAACAAATTCACATTCTCTTTCTCTAATAAGAAATTGCTTGGGTAAGTAAAAATATGACAACACACATCAAGTGAAAAAGGAAATTGAAAAGTCATTATTTATATTTTTTATACAAGAAGATGAAAATCTGCCTTTGTAGTCAATGTAGAAAATACCTTATCACTAAAAGTACTTCTAGTGCTCTGGTCAGAATCCTATTTTGAGATATAAATTGTAGGGTCAGAAATATGTTTGTAAAATTACTCTAATTGCATTGGCACCCCTGAAAGAATTCAATTTGACTGAGATTTCCTCATGGAGATACTCACTGTCTGTGAAGTCACAAGCTGTTTTCTACTCAGAGTGTTGTTACTGATTTGTAATTTTTTTTTTTTTCAGTTCAAAGGGTGTCAAAACTCATCTGAACACCAGCGTGTTTGGGTCACTGCAGAATTTTAAAGAGGACAAGGCCAAGCCTGTACGGGATGAGTATGAATATGTGTCAGATGATGGTGAACTGAAAATCGATGAGTTCCCAATCAGAAGAAAGAAAAACACTGCAAAAAGGGAACTGCCCTGTAAGGATATTTTGTGGTTTGTCTTTACCTGCTCAACAAAGTCTTTGGTGGTGATTGTCTGAAACGATCACCATAGTCTTTAGAATCTGTGTGATTTATAATAAAGCTGTGTCTTACCTGTCAGTCAAATGCAGGTGGAATAGGAGGGCTGGTTTGTGAAGGGAAAAAACCCATGACGATTTTGTTTCTTTTTATTCCCTCAGTTTTATCAGAGAAGAAGGAAGCCCTGCAGCACACTCCTGTTAAGAAGCCAAAGGTGGAGTCGGTCCCATACAAGGTATGAGGTTATTGTTCCTTCATGAGGAGGCACCCCTACAACATGAGGCTCTCTGAGGTCCTTTCCAACCCAAACCATTCTGAGATTCTATTCCTGTGATGTAGCACCTAAACTGTTTGATTTCTGTCACTTGGCAGAGTCTCTCTGCCCATTATGGGCTGAAATGTAGAACTCTACAGACCCAGGTGAGCCCAGCCCAGTCCCTGCAGTGTCAGTGAGCCTGGGTGTAGCTCGCCTGCAGCAGTGGGACAGCCCAGGTGTGAGTTTGCTCTGTGTTAGCACTGAAGCTCAATGCTGGAAATAAAATGACATTAAAATTAAACATTTTGCCCGGCCGTGGTTAATACAAATTCCTATTATAACACCTGAATAAGTCAGAAAAAGCAAAATAGTTTGTTAAGACAGAACCAAAGATTCCCAAAATGTTTGGCCTTAAGAAGTAAGGAGTTCTTTTCACCCTGGGTTGTCTCTGGGACAATCTGGAGGAAGTGCAGAGTCTGCAGTCTGGGGTCAGTGGTGCAGGAGCCTGAGGAGGGACTCCCTGGAGACAACAGACTGGCATCCAAGCACTAAGGGCTGGTGCTGTGGTGCTATAGCAGCCTGAAAGCAGGGCAGGAAGGGGGAAAAACTTGTTTATTTATACCCCAGACTCCAGTGCCTGAGATGTCAGCCCCAGCCCTCCTCGAGGGTCTCGATCTGCAGAGCAGAGCAGGGCTGGGAAGGCAGCACAGCCCCTGGGGACACCACTGTTAAAGGGGATTGATCCCATGAACAGGATCAGATCTCAAAGCTTTGGAGGGGGAAAGAAAAACCTACCATGCCTACAGGCTGCAAGGAAATGGACTTTTACCATGTACTTGTTTTTTTCTTATTTTTGTTTAAAGAAAGCAAACTCCAAAGGCTAGGCCTATGTCTTTGGAGGAGCAGCAGGCTGCAGGAATGACTGTGCTGTTCTTGTGGACCAGCTCAGTGAGTTTCCACCTTTTTTGAGCCCTTTCCTTGTTTTTGCAGAGCGAGGACTCATCAGATGAAGATTTGCTTCACATTGACACAGAGGCGAAGCCGGGACGCAATTCCAAAGTAAAGAAAGAGAGTGGAAGCTCAGCAGGAATTCTTGATCTTTTGCAGGCAAGCAAGGAAGTTGGGGGTTTAGAGTATAACACCAACAGGTACGCACCAAGGGATGCTTTTCCCTCTTACCTGTGAACAAAACTGCTCTTTTGTGGTTGTGTGTGAGTGAGAATGGATTGTGCAGCTTGGTAACTGTTTTTTCTCCAGTAAGTGAACTCTTCCTTTTTCTGTGATTAGGAGGGAGATGTAGGAAAGATTTTGGTGGTACAATTTGAACAAATAGAGGATTTCACATCTGTAGATGCTGAACATCAGTTTTAGCAATATTGCTGTAACAGATGAATCATTCAAAAGGAGGAGAGAGTTCAGTGACTGCAGCTTGAGGGTGGGAATTATGGTTTTTAATGTAATGAGAATGTAACAAAGTAATCTAAATGACCAGCATTTCTCCCATGAGGCATTCTAAGGTGCCACAAGTTCCAGGTGTTTGAAAGAAGGATATAGGAAAGTGTCTACCCTCCCTCCCCTCTCTGGCTATCATTCTTCCCACCTAGAAATAAGGCAGTGGGAAGTGCTTGGGGAACACCTCTGCTTTCCTACAGATGGGGGGCACATGGAATCTCCTCTCAGTTCTCTTTTAATCTCTAGTGGTGATGAAAAAGGCCAGTGGTTTTACAATCAAGGCACATAATCCCTGCACCTCCACAGAAGCTGCTCTTCCCAGAGATGGGGTCTGACCTCCATTGAGTCCTGGTTTGTCTCTCTTGCTTCCCCTCCTCTGGCAAGGAGGGGCTGACCAAACAGCCACCTGCTGTGGTGGTGGAGAGCATGGGGAGAGGTGTCCATGTCTGCAGCAGTTAGGAAATTGAGTATGTTTTATTGTCTGAGCTCAGCTGGGTCAGTGGTTCTGGATTTTCCTGATCTCTTCAGATTTGTCCCCAACTCTGCTCCTGCTCTTCAAAAGAAACAATCACATTAACACTTGTCTGTTTGACCATCCCTGTGAATTCCTTTTCCATTCTGCATTATGGTTCATAACGGGATGAGTGTTTATGTTGATTTTACTGTTACATTTTGGCAGGTCATTAAACACATCAAAAAGTAGTTAGGTTTGTCTGATGCTGTAATAGAGTTGCCAGGTTAATAAAACTCCCATTCTGGAAGTTTGGTATAAAAAAAGAAAATTTACCAACTATTATAAGAGCTCAAAGGAATCTTCCTTGGCCACATGTACACTGCTGCCCATTCTGTGGAGAGCACAGCTCACTGTGTGCTTGACAATTCCCTGCCTTGCTGGGGTGTCTTTTGCTGTCTGCAAGGGGCTAAGCTGCCAGCATGGAGCAGGATTCAGGCCTTTGCTTTCCCCCCTCAGCCTGGGCACTGTCCCCAGGGTGTTTGAAGGCTCTGTGGTTTCTGAAACCCAAGTCACACACACGGTCCCGTCACCAGGCTCGGCTGGGTTACTGCACCGTGTGGGGTGGTTCAGGGGGAATGTGTCATATCAGTGCTGGCTCTGGGATAAACACTGGGTTTTGGCAGCGTGTGCTGCATCTTGATTGGAAAAAGCCCCTGGTAAATGTAATTACTGTGTTTCATTTCATAACTGTGCTGGGCTTTTCAAATGGCTGTGACGTGCTTTTTAAAACGGAGGAAACACGATCCACAAACAGCCTGTGTCGCAACACGATGCCCGTGTGGGCACGTCTGGCTCTCTGGAGCAATCCCCATCCTTCTCTACTGGCAAGGCTGATTAGGGACAGGGAATGTGTGTATTTACAGATGTGTGTGTGTGCACTGTGGGCCGTGCAGGTGGGATCTCCTCTCGCTCCAGCAGCCTGTGCATGCGTCCCTGTCCGAGCAGTGCCGGAGCTGCTGGATCCCAAGCACTCACTTGGGAAGCAGGTTGGGGCTTTTTGTGATAGTGGCCTTATCTGAACCATGGGGACCTTTATTCTGTAGAATACTGGGCTGTCATTAGCAGCTGGCCAGCCCAGAGGCCCAGATGGCGTTACCTGGATTGCTCTGGGGAGCTGCAGCTCAGCCACGTGTGTCAGCAAGGCAGGGACAGGGAAGGACAGAGCTCCTGCAGAAAGGCTGCTGTGAATGTGGGTACAGGCTGGAAGAGCTGAAATGCAATGTGGAAAAAGCTTGGAGGGCTGGTCATCACCTGATCTTGAAAGGAGCAAAATTACTTGTTTTGTCCAGGTCTGATTCAAAAATGGAGGAAAACACTGGGTTTGTACTTGAAATTCTTGGAGTTTCATACTTTTATACAACTATGACTTCTCCATAGCCACCACTCAATCAGTAATATTCTGCTGAAATATTATAAATTCAGTTTCTAAATATGAGGATACAGGTAGAAGACTCAGTAATTGCAGATGGAAGGAAAGAGATTATCTGCCTAGAGAGGTGGAACCCTTGGAGAGAGATGGCAGTGGTAGGAGAGCGAGGCACTGTCTCCCTGCATGTATCCTGCATGATGCAGGGTGTTGGGATGGTTCCTGTGCCCAGCCCACTGAGGAGGTGAAGCCTGTGCCCAGCACAGCTCCTTGCCTGGTCCCCTGCTCTGGCTTGTGCTCTTGGCACGCCTGTGTTGATACCACAGTCCCCCTGAGCCTCCTTCTATCCAGGCTGAGCCCCTTTCCCAGCTCCCTCAGCCACTGCTGGGGCTCCAGACCCTTCCCCAGCTCTGCTCCCTTCTCTGGACACTCTGCAGCCCCTCACTGGCCCCAGGATTTGAGGTGGGGTCTCAGCAGTGCCAGCACAGGGAAGGGCACTGCCCTGGCCCTGCTGCCCCACCAGTGCTGCCACAAGCCAGGTAAAGGCACAAACCACTGCCAGGGTGTCTGCTCGAGTGTCCTCCTCTCCTCTCCTGCATCCACAGCAGCAGCTGGCAGCCCCAGGACAGGAGAACAAGGCTGCTGGGCTGGAGGCAGGTCTGAGCTATCGCCCAGTGCCACCTCCTGTGTGTCTGGAGGTGGCTGGGGGCAGGGGCAGGAGCAGTTTGGCTGCTTTGTTCCTGCTCCAATGCTCTTTTTAAATGTTTTTTTTTTTTTTAAGCCATAATTGTAACTCTCTGGTAGTTTACTTTCATAAATGTGGTTTTTTAAAAATCATTGCTGAAGGTACAGAAAGGGGATATGGCTCTTCAAGAGCTTCAAAATTGCTTCCTGAGTCTTGTTGAATTTTTTTTGGCTTAGAAAGCTGAAATACTCCTGATGGAAGCACACCAGGCACGTGCCCTAATGAGAAACACTCTGCCTCGTGCTGCTCTGTCTCTGAGACATTTCCCCCTTTTCAGGTTGGTGTTTGACTCTCAGAACCACTGGTTTTGATCATATCCCACCATTTATTTGTTGAAGTTTGTGTTGCTTAAGGCAGTTCCTCTCTGATTTGCCCATTAAGTGGTCAGTATTTGATGGTCTGTTTGCAGTGTTTTGAGAGTCCAGCATTTGGAAAAACAGTTCAGGGAAAAAGACTGGAAGAAAATATGATAATTCCTTGTAGATGATGCAAAATATTCCTTTGCCAGGGAGAAGGCAGAGGAGAAGGCATGATATTGGAGGGATTTAAATGGCTCTTTCCTAAATAATTTTTCTGATTTTTTTTATTTGTTGAGTCCTGAACAAACACTAGCCTTAAGTCATTTTCAGGATTATGAATAAATGCCATTAGAGCCCAGAAACTTCCTTTAAGGTCTTGTACATTATTCAGAGCCAGATTAAGCTCAAGCAGGAGAAAGTGACATGGTGCTGTTAATTCTCTTGCATGTTTGTGGCTTCTATTGTGCAACAAATGTATAACAAGTGTAACAGATATTGCCACAGCAAAGTTTTTTTGTATTTCACTACTTGCCCAAACTCCAAAGTTCTGGAAATACTGGTTGATGTGTTCTACCAGTCTCAGAATCAATTTCCAGCAGCTCCTGGAGTGGTGGCAGCCCATGGCATGAACTGGGACCAAAACCTTCCAGGCAGTTTGGAGCAGAGCCCCCCTCAGCATCCCCCAGCAGTGCTGATGCATAAGCTCTCCTTTGACAGGAGATGGTAGTACAGACTATAAATAATACTATTAAAATCTGGTGATGATGAGGAGGATGATTTGGTAGTACAGAAAAAATAACATTAAAGATAGGTAAGTAGGTAGATAGATAGATAGATAGATAGATAGATAGATAGATAGATAGATAGACAGATATTAAAAGATGATGATGAGGATGATGATGAAGATGGTAACAGTTGGTAGTAGAGGCACTGTGCTGTTAGGAATTCTGCTGTGGGCTTTGGGAAGTTCCCTGAGCCCTGCCCAGAGTGCTGACAGCCCCCAAGGACCTGCCCACACCTCCCTGGCTCCTGGGACGTCACCCCCACATCTGAGGTGCTGTCTGTGGTACTCCTGTTCCAAAAATGCCACTGGCCCTGGTGGTGTGTCCAGCTGCTCAGAGGAATCAGGGACTCTCTCCTACACAGCTGCCATGGAAGAAGTGAGCTGTCTGGAGGGGTTGGTGTTTCTGGAATCACTGAGCACTCCGGTGTTTCTCCCTGTGTCCACAGCCAGCCACCTGCCTCCCCCAGCACGCAGGAAGCCATCCAGGGCATGCTCTCCATGGCAAACCTCCAGGCCTCAGAGTCCTGCCTTCAGACATCGTGGGGCACCAATCAGGCCAAGAACAACTCCTTCTCCACACAAAACTCGAAAAAAACTGGTGGTGGTGGCAACAAAAATGCTGGGAAGCGGCTCCTGAAGAAAAGCACAAAGAACAGCATCGACATCGAGGATTACGATGAGGACCAGGACCATTTGGATGCCTGCTTTAAGGACTCCGACTATGGTGAGTAGGAGGGAAGCAGAGTGGGGCTGTGCCTGGGGCTGCCTGGACACCCCTGGGAGCGTTGGCAAATGTCCTCTGCTCGTGGGTGCTTCCTCCTGCTCTGCCCCCTGCGATCGGCCGGGGCTGTGCCGGGAGCAGCTCATGGAACGGGATCTGCACACCAAAGGAAGCAAAGAGCGTGTGACAGCAGGCTGGCTGCAGGGCCCAGGGTCAGACAGCCATCCAGGCAGGCTGGATTTGAGGCATGGCACAGTAAGAAACTCTCAACAAAGATGGAGAGCCCCCAGAACTGCAGCTGTCAACCCAGAAATGGGGGACTGTCCCAGAAATGTGGGTCAGGTACTGCTACTTGTGACAGAAGTGTCCTTGTCTGCACAGTAGCAATTAAACCTCCATCTGAGAGGAGTGACAAGTTGAATCTGTACATGGAAAAGGGATCCAAAGCTATTTTGAGTTTTGGCAGAGAAAGCAAGCATCTGCAGCAGAAATGGGCACAAAGCCAGTTTGCACCAGTTACACCAGTTCTGCCATAATTACCATGGAATCATAGAGTGGTTTGGGTTGGAAGGGACCTTCAAGGGAAGGGACAGTTTCCACTGTCACATTTTGGTTCAAACCCTGTCCAACCTGGCCTGGTACACTTCCAGGGATGGGGCAGCCACAGCTTCACTGGGCACCCTGTGCCAGGGCCAGGAGCTGGACTCGATGATTCTTGTGGCTCCCTTCCACCTCAGGATATTCTGTGATTATGGGGAAATACAGAGAGCCAGCCACAGTTTAATGACAGCAGCTCCCAAGAGTAATGTGTGGATGAGAGCAGAGCAAAGAGCCCTGAGTGTCACAGCTGTGACAGAAGTGCTCCATGGCACTTCTGGGGACCGGCCAGCTGTGGTGCCTGTGGCCACTGCACCTGGACAGAGCAAGGGGGCCTCTGTGCAGAGCAGAACTGTTTCCTAAACTGAAACTATTGCCTTTGTTTCTTACTGTAGTTTACCCCTCTCTGGAATCAGACGAAGATAATCCAGTGTTCAAATCCCGATCAAAGAAAAGGAAAAGTTCGGATGATGCCCCTTACAGCCCGACGGGTAAGTCTGTGTGGTCTGTGCTGCCCAGACCCAGGCTGAGTCCTGCAAACCACTAAAACAAGACATTTTTCAAAGAGCGTGGAAACTGTAACACACAATTAGTGATTTCTTTATCACATGAAGGATTAACCCCTTGCAGCACAGTGGAAAGTGATCCATGCACACAGATTCCTGCCAAGCAGTTTTAGCCTTCTTGCCTCAATCAGCTGGCAGGAAAAAGTCATTCCCTGGTTGGTTTATTTTTCCTCACACTCTAAGTGATAGATCAACTGGTTGCCACCTTAGCAGTGGTGTAACAGTGACTCAATCCCTGGACAGATGAGTTGCCATGGATTTCAGGTGTTGACTGTGGGAACAGTGAGAGATAAATGGGAATAGTCTCCTCCACGCTCAGACAAAGCTCATGATCTGGAAGGATTTGATCTGTCATGGGTTTGCTGGAGCTCACCAGGGGCAGTGACAGGCAAGAGGGCCCCTAGATCCCTTTGATGTGACCCACGAGCAGGGGACCCTCTGTGTGTGCAGCGTGTGACAAGCAGCCCATGCTTGGTCTCATCAGCTGGTGACCTTGCGTGTCCTCCCCTGCTTGTGGGGGAGCATCGTCCCTTTGGAAACAACACTCATAATCCAGGATGTGGGCACAAACCCCTGTGGCTTTGGCTTCAGGTGGCTGTGGAGCTGCCCAGCTGTGTGACATCTTTACCAGCAGCCTCTGCCCGTGCCACCGTGCCCGGAGGCCGCTGGCTCTTGTGCCCTCACTCACAGCCAAGGAAGGGAAGGGCAGAGGCTGCACCATCCCTGTCTCTCCTGGCCGAGCAGGGCAGAGCCCCCTGCCCTGTGCTGGCTGTGCAGCTCCCACGGGCACATTCCTGCCCCTCACCTGCCTCTGCTTTCCCTGCAGCACGAGTTGGCCCCTCGGTGCCTCGGCAGGACAGGCCGGTGCGAGAAGGCACGAGAGTCGCCTCCATCGAGACCGGACTCGCCGCTGCCGCCGCCAAGCTGTCTCAGCAGGTGAGAGGCTGCTTGGGGAGGAGGAGCTGTCAGGAAAGGAGAGCCCTGTCCCCAGCAGCAGAGCTGTGCCTCGGCATAGTGCTGTGCCAGCCCTCAGCAGGGTTTGGTCCTGCCAGTGACACAAGGGTCTGTAGTCTCAGGGAAACAAAGGGGACCCAAGCCCAGCGGGGTCACAACACACCTGAGCACATGACAAGGCAGCAAGGGACAGAGCAAAAGCACAGGGAAGGATGAAGGAGTGAGAATGGCAACTGGGGTAGAATAGGAGAAGGCTGCCCCAAAGGAATGTATTTGATGTGTGTTTGAGAGGCTGACTGGTGTGATTGCCTGTCTGTGCAGATTGGCTGCTGGCAAGTGTCAGGGTTTTCTTCCAAGGATTTGGTGAACTGTGAGCAAAGGGTCAGTTTAGGAAAGGACCTGGGGCACTTTGGATGTTTGGTAAGTGTCTGGTCTCTGAAGGGCTCTGAGAAGCCCCATAAAGGTGACATGGTGAGGTGGTAAGGTGAGAGGGTCTGCTGGAGCGAGGTTGGTGAGGCACCTCAGCAAGCTGGTGGAGGTGCAGGTTGTGGTGGCCTTGGGCTTCTGCGATGTGGACTACGGAGTAGAAGAGCTTTAAGGATGGTGGCAGGGTTTCATGAAGAAAGGAACAGAAAGTAGACAAGGGACACAGGACAGCGGCAGACCGCTGCCATCCCGGTGTGCATGTCCAGCTGCAGTTACAGGTCAGGAGATTACGTGTGTGTCCTAGCAGGAAGCAGAGGCTGAATCAGTGGGATGTTTAATATCCTCCGTGCTGTTTGCAAGGGTGTGAAGATCCCTGAAGATAGGAGGTGCCAGTTTTTGTGGAAGATGGAAGGATTTGCTCATGCTGACCACGTTGCTGTGCCAGGGCAGTGTCGGTGTGGGCCCGGCTGGCTGTTAAGGAACGAGGAGGCCCTGCACAGAGCGAGGACGTAGAGGCACGGGAGGCAATCGTGTGTGTGCAGCTGTGAGCGAGACGGTGTCGGAGCAGCCCCCGAGCGCTTGTCCATGGCCGACTCCGCGGGTGTCGTTGTATCAGGACCCTAAGCAACGCTGCTGGCCCTTGCCCTAGCTAAAGGTCTCCTGGGGATTAATCTGAGCTTCATCTTTGTCATTTTAAAGGAGGAACAAAAAGGCAAGAAGAAAAAAAATACCAAAAAGAAGCTGTCAGCCCCCAACGCAAGCAAAGCGGCTCAGGAAGGCAGCTCACCCGAGCCGAAGCTGGAGTCACAGGCCAGCAGCCTCACAGATCACGAGTACACCGCAGGGGCCAGCACCTTTGGGGTCGCTCAGCCTAACAGGGGATCGCAGCCGATGGCACCCGGTGTCTTCCTCACACAGAGGAGGCCCTCGTCATCCTCGCAGAACAATGCCTCCGCCAAAGGTACCAGGAAACGCCTGGGTTGTGGTGCAGGAGTGGGGAAGGGTGAAGCACTCGTGTGCCCCGGGCAGGGCCCTGGCTGCCGCGTGTGCTGCGGGCAGGCACAAGCACAGCTCTGTGGATGCAGGTCAGACCCAGTCAGAGACAGGGCTCGGCTGTCCTGGCACTGGGGGGCCAAAGAGGTGTCCTTGTGCCGGGCTGCTGGTGGCAGGGTGTGAGACATCCCACGGCAGGAGCAGTGCCGAGCACGGCCCGAGCTTCTGAGCAGCACTGAGGGTCACACCCCAGCCTGTCCAGAGAGGCCCTGTCCAGGGGAAGGTGCACCCGTGGAGGCTGCTCTGCCCGGGCTGGGGCGGGCACTGCGGTGGCGGCGGTGGCTGTTCACCAGCTCCATGCTGACTGTAGCTGAGGATGTTCCAACCAGGACTTGTAGAGCAGGGCATACTGCAGGTCTCACTGGAGAGTAGTCGCAAGGGAGCAGAGGAATATCAAACCTTGGCAGTAACACAGCTGCAGCCAAAACCAGGAGAGAGGAAGAGGCTGGGTGCTGTCTGCCATAGGGAAAGCACGAGAAAGCTGAGGCTGTCCTGGAGTCTGGACTAGGATCTCCTGCTCTGCTCTTGAACTTGGCTCAGGAAGTGTGACTGAGGCAGGTGTGTGGGACAGGCACTGTGTAGCATGAAAACTGTGTGTGATCCCACTGGGAAAGGCCCTGGTGACAAGTGAGGCAGTGTGGCAGATGTTTCCTGAATTCCAGGTATGCGAGTGGAGCAGATTAGAGGCAGTGCACAGTACCCTGGCAGCTTGGATGGCCATAGGGGAGGATGTGTGTAGCCTGTGGTAGGGGCTGGGGTCCTGCCAGGAGCTGGTGGTACCTGTGGCTCTCTGCAGAGCTGGTTGGAAAGAATGAGTTTGCCTGGAATTGTGCTTTTATGGTAAAATGGTAGGAAGCAGGCCCAGGGCAGTGGAAGATGTAATGGGAAGATGATCCATCAGATCCAGATGCTGGCAGATGAGGGATCAGGCATCCTCGGGGCAATGCTTGTCCCAGGACTTGTGGTAGCACGTGAGCTCAGGATCCCTGTGCTGCAGGTTTCCTGTGGAGGAGGTCAGCGAGGTGCCCAGGAGCTGTGGGGTGTGTGTGTCTGTGTGTCTGTGTGTCTGTGTGTCTGTGTGTCTGTGTGTCTGTGTGTCTCTGTGTCTGTGTGTCTGTGTGTTTGTGTGGTTGTGGGT
>VXAC01004675.1:0-35539 GCA_013399225.1 Rhipidura dahli | reverse complement strand
CGGGCCCCTTTTCCTAGAATGTAGCTTGTACATAGCTTTTGGAATAACCACCGCCGGGTTTTTATACGGGGAGGGTCTCTCCGGGCGCTGCCCGCCGGTACCAGCTCTTTGCGTAACTTCTTGTACGAGGAAGGGAGACAGTTATTTTACTAGCACCTTGTGGAGTGTTTCCGTGTTTTGTGACGATGTAATTTATTAATGTTTGTAGCTTTTTATATTTGTACATTTCTTATGGGCTTTGTTTATATACACACATTACCGGGGCGCGGCGCCTGCGGGGAGCCAGAGCCACCTGCCACCGTGTGCCAGGGCCACCGGGGCCACCACCAGGGCCACCGTGTGCCAGGGCCACCGGGGCCACCACCAGGGCCACCGTGTGCCAGGGCCACCGGGGCCACCACCAGGGCCACCGTGTGCCAGGGCCACCGGGGCCACCACCAGGGCCACCGTGTGCCAGGGCCACCGGGGCCGCCACCAGGGCCACCGGGGCCGCCACCAGGGCCACCAGGGCCGCGCCGGCCTGGGCATCGCGCCGGCTTTTTTTATTATGATTATGATTATTATTATTATTAGTATTATTATTTTTTTCGCGACATGTACATTTCTAACAAAGTTTATCGTGGCTATCTATCTATGATGGTGTTTTATTTACCAATTCATATCAAATGCTCTTGTATCGACTTCACAAAATCTTAAGTAAGCCTAGAGCAAAGTTTAAAAAAAGAAGGAAAAAAGAAAAAAAAAAAAGAAAGCAAAGTAAAACTATTTCAGGTTTTGTACACAATTGCCTGGGCCTGGCCTTTTTGTGGGGTCGGCAAAGGAGGGGTGGGGAGGCAGCCGGGGGTCCCTGGGGGTGGGTGAAGCAGTGAGCAGGGACCCACAGCTGGGGCCAGCACCCCACCTGTCACCCACCCCCTTACACAGCTCTGCTTGCTACAGCACCACGAGAAGCCCTGGTCAACTGGCCACGGCCTCGAGTGTCCCAGTAAGATACCTCACGGTCCCCCCACAGGTGTCCACCCACAGGCCCAGCACATCATCCGCCTCCCATGGACACACGTACAACACCCCTGCTTCCTTCTGCCTCCTCCCTCTTGGAGGTCACCACGTGCTCCAGCCTTTCCCTCCTTCCATCTCACCATTTATTCCTGACTGACCCCTGGGCTCATGTGCAGCTTGCAGTTCCCTTTGCTGATGCAAGGCCATTCCCACCTCCTGCACTGCTCCCTGCTCCTGGACACCCGGTGCTGGCAGTGGCACGAACCAGCTGCAGCCTGCTCAGTCCCCTGTTCCCCTCTGCAGCCTGCTCAGTCCCCTGTTCCCCGCTGATGGCCCCAGCAGCCCCAGGGTGCAGTCCCAAGGGGCAGGGACCTCTTCTCAAGGCAGGCCTGGTGTGGCCTCACACCCCAGCTGGGTTGTGTTTGCTTACGGGGTGGCAGTGACACGATGGGATAGAACCCTACAATCTTTGAGTCACAGAATAGTTTAGGATGGGATGGACCTTAAATTCCATATTGTTTCATTTCCTGCCATGGGCAGGGACACTTTCCACCGTCCCAGGCTGTTCCAAGCCCTGTCCATCCTGGCCTTGAAACCTTCCAGGGATCCAGGGGCAGCCCCAGCTGCTCTGGGCCCCCTGTGCCAGGGCCTGCCCACCCTCCCAGGGAACAATTCCTGCCCAAGATCACATCCAGCCCTGCCCTCTGCCACTGGGAAGCCATTCCCTGTGTGCTGTCACTCCATACCATTGTCCAAAGCCCCTCTCCAGCTCTTGCAGCTCCATCAGGGATAGTCAGTGATGTATTTAGAAAATACAGCTTATGTTCAAAGCCTGAAAGAAAATGCAAGCGACCTGAAATGTGTGTCACAGGCAAAGGTTTGTGGCTGTGTCCTCTTCAAGTCAAAAGCAGTCTGAGTGTGATATTCCTTCACGGATATTGATTATTGATAGAGAAACAGGGGACACGCTCTCCCGACATTCCCGTCCAGCATCCTGGTGTTCCAACCGAGCCAGGCCGCCTGCAGAGAGGTGCTGCTGTGCCCCAGACAGGCCTCAATGGTGGCATCTCGCTGTCCCCGCAGAGCCCCCGGCTCAGCCCCGCTCCGGCCGGCCCGGCGCTCATCCCTTTGGCGATGCTGTCGCAGCGCGGCCTCGCAGGGACACCTCGGGCGGCGAGAGGTGCCTGGCGGCGATATCGAGCCATCACCAGCTGGGGGAGTTCACAGTTCAGAAACAGCCGCAGCCGGGAAAACGGGACTCGTTGGGATGGAACCTCCCGAGCGCCTCCCGAGGCTCGGGGAGCCGCAAGGATCACGGGCTGAGGATGCGCTGCGATGGATGAAAGCGAGCACCCACCCGCTCCGGGCACCCACCCGCTCCGGGCACCCACCCGCCCCGGGCACCCACCCGCCCGGGGCACCCACCCGCCCGGGGCACCCACCCACCCGGGGCACCCACCCAGGGCTGTCACGCCGCAGAGCCTGGATGCTCTCAGAGCCGGGGTTTGGAACAGTGCGCTGGAAAACCCGTGCGGAGCTGCCCCTCCCGGCCAGGGACAGGGGGTGGCTGCTGCTGTGCCACCTCCCTGTGCAGGAGCCCGGCGCTGGCACAGGCGCTGAGGCCGCTCTGGGACAGTCGGCTCACCTTAGGGATTACTTTTGCAGTGACTGGCAACCGGGAATTCATGCAAGCGCTGCTCGATATGCAAAGGATGCCCTGGCCAGGGAGGTGTTTTCTGTCACACATAAGCAGAGGCTGTTGGCTGCTCCTGGTAAACCATTACTCACAACATTTGTGTTTCTGCTGCTTTTGTCTTTAAACTGACAAGACTCACTCGAACCCAGACATTTGGCACGACCACACATTTTAGTCTCACAGACCCCACATTCATGTTTCCCCTGGTTGGGGCAAGCTCTGCCTGGGCTGTGGGCAGTGTGTGTTGCTTCCAGCAGTGGCCCGATGCCATCCTACGCTGCAGGCACCATTCCTTCCACTGGCCCCTGCCCTTCTCCCTCCTGGATGACCCACCACCCTGCTGCATCCAGACTCCTTGCACTTGCTGCCAGTAGAAACTCTCCTCCACTGGTCATTCTTTTCCCTTTCTTTGCTGAACTCAGCAGTTCCAGCCCACAGCCACTCCATTTGATTGCTGTCATAAAACATATTTGGTGGGTTGGTTTGGAAAACAAACTTTCCACACAATATGGAATATCAGATGCCTGAATCCAGAGGAGACAGAAAGGGAAGAAGGGGTGGAGGTTTTCTAGCAGCACTTACATATGAATTTATTGGAACAGATCTTAAAATAGGACCTAGAACAAGTTATACAATTAAAAATGTACATTAATGCTGTGTGGTTTACATGTCCCTTGCCCAGGGTTAAAGACTGCAGCAGCTCCTTTCAACATGCTCTCTTAATTCGAGATCACCAGCCTCGGTACTTTGCCTCAAAATGTGCAAACCTTTAACTTCCCCCAAGGGATAACTCACTCTGAGAATGAAATATTAATTAGAGCCTCGTCATCCGCCGTCACTGTGTGGCCTCTTGGAAGCCTGGGGAAGCCAGACACACTCCAGCCCCAAAGTGCTCCCTTTGTGTGGGGCTTTTGTTCCCCACATTCCACCCGTGGGGCCCTGTCACAGTGGATAAGAGCTCCCCAGCCCCTGAAAGGGAACTGTCAGGCTGAGCATAGGTGGCTGCTGACAGGGAGTATCACCATTAACCAGCTTGTTATCCTGAGCGGGGTTTGCACAAATTGTTCCCTGCCTGGCTTTTGGCATCAGCAGTGATGACAACTCTTCAACAGATGCTGGTGAGGAGTGAATAAAGATGCTGTGGCTATAGACCATCTGCAGGGATTAAACCTTCATCACATTCGCGACTTTTCTGCTCTTGAGACAAAGGGAACCTTTCTTTTTGCCCAGTCACACACCTCCATTTCTCCAAGATGCTGTTTCCCTGCCAGACGCTTCCATCGCAGCTTGTCTATCATGGAGGCATTTGCAAACCACCTTAAACTGACTGTTTGCACATTTAATCCCTGATTCTTTCTGATGACTTTCTAAATCTCCAGCAACAACCCTCCCTGATCCAGGACTGCTTCAGGAAGTTGCTGATGGCTCTTTGGGCCACCAGCTTCCAGCACCCGCCACAAAGGTCAAAAGAGAAAGTGATGTGTGACCCTGAGAGTCGTGGCTTTCTGAGCTATGTGCAGAGGGGGAAAACTGAACCACCAAAATGCTGTGATTCTCCATCTTCTGAGCAATGACACAAATGTGATTGGATAAACAGGAGAACCGTGGAATCACAGAATATCCTGAGCTGGGAGGCACCCACAAGGACCAATGGGTCCAACCCCTGTCCCTGCACAGGACATCCCAACAATCCCACCCTGTGCCTGAGAGCACTGTACAAGCACTTCTGAAATGAGATTTGCTGTTTAAAGCAAGGAGAATATTAAGGCTTGAGTTTGTTTGTCCAATGCTTAAAACTGAACAGGGAATTAAATAGACCCAAGCGAAGTGGTTAACTGCAGTGAAGAAACTGCTGTTTGTTTTCAGTATGTTTTTGCTGGGTGCAGTAGCATATGAGGAGGAAACAACATCAGATGGGGATGTTTATCTCATGCAGTGACTCAGTCCTTGTGCCTGATGCTTCTCAAAGCACCACGTCTTGCTGCCCTTGTTGCAGTCCTGTTTCCATCCTGATGCTCACTTAGGCTTTTCACTCTTATTCCTTCCAGAGCCCTGCTGAGTGTGTTCCAGGTAGGACCCCCTGGATTCCTACAGACCTCACACTGACCCGAGTCATCCTTGCAATAGGAAAGTTCTTATTGTCTCCCTGGGAGGGTGGAGAGGCCCTGGCACAGGGTGCCCCATCCCTGGAAGTGTCCATGGCCAGGCTGGACTTCTTCATTGTGTAGTCAGTAATGAAAGGGGCCTGACTATTACAGCTGTCTTATTGGCAGTAATTTATTTTTATGCAGAAATCAAGGGAGATTTCTGTCTGAGAACTGTCTCCCCTCAGGCCCCACATGGTCAGTAACTGCCTGGCCGGACGAGGCACCTCCCACGCACACGCCTGTCCTGGGAGGTCACGGGAATCACGTGCACGGAATCCATCAGCGCAGGCGTAAATAAACAAACTCTTCCTGCACATCTCCAGCCCAGCCCCACTGTGCTGGATGAGACAAACCTTGGCCCAGGCCCCTTTCCCAGGGCAGACCCTGGCTCAGGCACTGGAGGTGAGCAGGGGCAGGAGTTATGTTCTGTCCGTACAGCAGTTCCAACAGGGAGCAGGGTCATTGCTGCTGCTGCCCAAAGATTTGCTCTTCCTTGGAGCATCCTGTGAGCTAATTCCATGTACCCAGGACAGGCTGGCAGGACACAGTGGCATTCCCTCTGGAAAAGTGTGCTTAGCCTTCCTGTGAGACAGTTTGCTTGTGACTGATGGATCCCTGGGTGGTCAGTTTGGCTGCAGCCCTTCTGCATGGCTCCATGGGGGAATTGTTGAGCTTGGCTCTACCTGTGGATTCACAAGACACACTGTACTGCTTCCTAGACATTATTTTCCAGAATGATTTGGTTGAGAAATCTAGAACAGTTGGAGGGTTTATCTAGAAATACATCACTTTGCCCTTAGGTATATTCATTTAATAAATAAAGATATGTATTTATTTGTGTGCAAAACAAACTAACCTTAGACAATAATAGCTAAAAGCCAAACTTGCAACTGTTATTCATTGTTAGTGCCATTAAGCGGCTGTTACTCATAACACAGCCGTACATACTTTGGATCTTAATCTCCTTTTGTGGTCTTAAATGGGCCAAGCAGCTGCTAAATGGAACAAAAGTGTCATCCGTCAGGATCAATTGGAATAAACATAAACATCCCATTTCCTTGCAGACAAACATGGCATGGGCTGAGCAGCTTGCTCTGACCATCAGAATGGTGTTCCTGGAGCTCCAGCAACATGGAAAATCGGGGTGTTAACCTAACCTGAGCCTGGCACGTGGCACTGTTTTGGGGAATTGGGGGATGTGAAAGGCTGGAGCACGTCATGTCCGTGCTTTTTGTGAGGACGGAGCTCGGGAAAGATGACTCTGTCAGGTGCATTCAGGGCCTGTGTCAGGGAGCACCCATGAGCCCTGGGGCAGATCCCTGCACAGGCAGGGGGAATCACACAGTGCTCGGCACGGGAAATACTGGGGGTTTGACTCTGGCACTACACAGCACTTCTTTATCTGAGCAGCCAGGCCTCTTGCAAAAGAAAATTATCAACACGGCAGCTCTGTCAGTAACAGATTTTAGCACATCACAAGTGCTTGCAAGGAGCCTTTGTGCCTTGAGCTACCATCACCCGGACTCAGCTCCATTTGAGGGTGATCAGCTGTAGGGCAGTAATTGGAAAAATATGGAGTAAATTGTGTGTGTACACAAGCAGCTTTCATTAGACAGCATTAAACATAGAACCATGTGCCAGGCTGAAATCACTGAAGTTTCCTCTGATTACTGCAACCAGCACTGGGTCTGTGGGGTTCTGGGCAACCCTGGTGCATCCAAGCAAAGGGGTGAAGTCAAAAATGGGAGGTGTCTGGAAATTTGGGGACTGACAGCTAAGAATGCGGAGGTTCAAGTGGAACATGACACCTGGGAGAGTGAGACCTCCTCATCTGCTTGCAGCAGCTGTCAGTGCAAGGTCTGCTGAAGATATAAACTGATTTATATCTTCATGGTGAAGATATGAACCAATTACATTAAGCGATTGCTCCACCTGTACCTGAAGGCAACATAAATTGGGTTTTTCCTTCTTCAGCTTCCCCTACGCTGAATTCCCTCCCCTCTGCTGTCTTTTCCAAGCTGTGCTGAGGACATGGGACATGAGGTGTCCCATGGCACCATAAATACATCAAGGAAAGGCTCAGGGCTGAGGAGCAACTACAGAAGGGAAAGGAGCAGACTTTGGAGTGGGGAAAAATGCTGTCCCTGTAATGGCCCTACAATGTCGAATATTTAGAAACATGAACCCCAAAAGCCAGTAGGATTTTTAATTGGGAGTGCAGAGTTTTATGATTTAAAAGGTTTTATAAAGAAGTTTCAAATAGACCATGGAATTGCTGTAGCAGGTTGGGTTTTCCCTCTCGGAAATTACTCAGCCATTTGGTTTCTATTTTTGCACAAAGCACAAGCTTTTTGAACAATCATTTGATACGCTTGTTGATGCATCACAAAAAGGAGATATGCTTTGAATTCTCCTTAAAAACCCCATGTAAACACAAGGTTTATGGAGCCCTGCAACAAAATACCATCTCCTTATTGAGTGCTTTCACATGTAATTTCCTCTCTGACTACTGCATGTAAACACACTTGTTGCATTTGGGAAACTCCAAAATCTCAGGCACAATCAGGATCAATAGCTCAGCAAAGGCAGGTTATAGTTTAGAATGTCTCCATTTTGCAACAAGATGCCTGGATGGTAGCAGCAGAGGGAGAGAGAGACATTTAGCACAGCAGGGTGGTTGGATGGCCCCCTGTTTCACACGCTGGAGTCACAGGCTCACAGGGCACTCACCAGCAGCGTCCTCCCCACCCAGGAGCTGCTGCTCCACCCTCTGCAGTAAAGACACACAGACCCAGGCTTGTCATTTCACACAGACCAGGCCATGTGCCTCTCCAGGCTCTTGATTGTCCCCTATGCTTCTATCTTTTTGTAAAGAAAAGCCTTTCACCTATAAGGGGTTGTGTTCCTCTTTCTTCTATTTGTGTTTCCTTAAGGCTTTATATTAGAAGAGCCATAAAGAAATAAGCAACAATACCCAGATATTACACGGGTGAGAAGAAATAGCAACAAAGTGTAATGTTCAACATGACAAATCACTGTGAGAAAATTATTAAATACCCCTGAAATAAGTGGATTTTCTTGTTCCCCACTGTGCACACAGCACACAGCTGGGCATAGGGGTGATCACTGCAGGACTGGGGTCCCTTTGGCTTCCCCCAAAAGTCAGCCAGGATGTGCACACATTTCCCAGTTCTGAGTCTTCAGTATCCCCAGGGAGACTTGCGAGCTCTTTTTAGTTTAGCGCATAAGCCACTGCCTCCTTCTTCCCCACAGCTGAGCCTTCTGGAAAAATTGTTGAATGTTTAAATCCTACTAATTTGAAAATGAATAAACATTAAATTCTCTTTGGTAAATTCTAAGTCACTATTTGTGCTCCTAAGGCTGTTTATGGCTGTAATTATAGAATCATCACGGATTAGTTTGGGCTGGAAGGACTGAAAGCTCATCTCCTTCAACCCCTGCCATGGGCAGGACACCTCCCACTGTCCCAGGCTGCTCCCAGCCCCAATGTCCAGCCTGGCTTTGGGCACTGCCAGGGATCCAGGGGCAGCCACAGCTGCTCTGGGCACCCTGTTCCAGTTCTGTAATGGTCGTTTGGTTATCATTTTCCTCTGCTGAAACTGATATTCAGATTTAAACCAGACATTGCTCCACCTGCACCTGAAGGCAACATAATCTGGGTTTCTTCTTCTGCATTGTCCCCTGCCCCGCTGTGCCAGAGCTGCCCCAGGTGGAGCACGGGCAGCTTTGTCCTTGCACAGGCAATCACGGCATGTTAAGCACGAGATCTGTGTTGTTAAGCAGAGGATCTGTGTAACGTGAGTAACCTGTAAAAATGGCAGGGCTGCAGTCTGAAATGACTTTCCCCCTCCTCTCTCTGTATATTTTTTTTATTTTCAAATTTGTTTCTGCTATGCCCTGATTTATCAAAGCCCTAAAACACATGCTTGACTTTAAATACCTCACTGCAGCTAAAACTAATTGCATACTTAGTCTTTGATGGCTCAAGGTCATAAAGAAATCACTCGCTTTTCCAAACAAATACTTCAATATGTTAATTGCTTGCAAACCACATCCCACGGCCCCCGCAGAGATGGGTGTAGGATTGTGTGCCTGACTAGAGGGTGAGCTGCCTGGGATTTCTAAATTTAAGCACTGCACCCAGTGACTCAGGGCACAACACGTCCAGAACGGTCGGGTCTGGCTGGCTTTGTGTTTGATATGTGACAAAGCCCTGGGGGAAACTTGCTCCTGTGCTGATCCTGCTGGCAGTGGCTGGGTGGGAGATGCCTGATGTGCCACAGCAGCCTCAACACACCTGGGGAGCCCGCAGCATCTCTTCAGTAGACATTTCCTGTATCATATTTGTGTTTGCCAAAAGTTTTCACTGTGCCTTTACAGCTGCTCAGGTCTGGGTGGTTGACAGAAGTTTTTCCTGTTTGCTCTGCGAACAGTTTAAATCCATGTCCCATCCTACTCCGATACCCTATTTCATTCCTTTCATTTTTAAGACCCAATTCCTTGTTTTGTGTGTGGAATACCACGTCGGTTTGGTGGCCCGTAGTTGTGTGACCCTCATCATGTTTGGCTCTAAAAAAATAAATCATTGTTTATTTGTGAAAGCAAGAGGTGAAACTAAGGATACTGTATGAGACATGCAGTATATAAATATATATAAATAGATATTTAAATATATATATAACTATATATGAAATATATATAAATATACCAGTATATAAACCTAAATGTACATACACACACTGGACACATGTAAAGGCACAAAATGTGCCTATATATACACATCTACATGTAACCCCCCTATATACACAAATATATAAATATGCAAATCATATATAAAATCTAAATTTGCACACATACAAAAAAGTGGATGTGGTACTGCACGAGCAGAGTTGCCACGGGCATTCACTCTGACAGCCTGGGGATATTCACTCCCTGCCTCTACACTGGCTGCTTTCCCCTCCAAAATTTTTAGTAGAACGATAATATTTTAACAGTTGCAGCTTTAAAAACCTTGATTATGACCAATCATTTCTCCCAGGCAATTGTATATTTAGCAGAAGGGAAAAATTAAACTTCCCAGGAATGAGGTTATTTGGGGCATAAAATTCAAGGAAATAGGTATTTAGGTCATTGTGGGCATGGTTTTTATTTTCTCTAATTTTCAGATTACTTTCGATTAGGGTCTGCTCAGAGTGGAAACTTCTTGATGTGAAATAGATACTATCTAAATCATTAGAGCTCATTCATTGCCATGTGCCACCTTTTAGAGCAATTAAACCTGACCTTGGGGTTAGGGAGCCGAGCACTCCCCGACCCAGGGCACTTCCTCTGAATATGAATAAGCTGGGAGCACAAATACAGTGGGGCAGGATTGCTCCTGGCACAGATAATGCCTTTGTTAGGCAGAGCAGGGCTCCGCGGGCCCTTAGACTATGCAGTCCATTGATTCAGAACATTCACTGGTGGGATCAGTTCTTGGGATTTTTTTCCTGTCTATTTTTTTTTCCCCTTGACATCTGGAGTCTATCTCTTGGCCAGCCTCTCAACTCTCCACTCAGAAAGAGAAAGTGAGGGAAACAGATGGACAGGCTCACAGAGGCACAGAATAAGGACCAAAACAGTTTGACAAACTTCTGCAAGAAGAAGAAGAGGGAAAAGAAGAATATCTGAATTTTTAAGTCTTTTGGCCATTAATGTTTTTTGCCAAGTACTGCCAGGTGAGCTTGAGTTCAGTCTAAAAACCCATGATTCTCACCAGGCTGGTTTCTTCTCACTTTCCAGCTTTCAGCAGCTCTTCCCATGGCAGTGCCCACCCCCTGCATGCCACATTTGGAGCCCTTTGATTGCAAAAAATGTACAGGGCAGGGACTACCCAGGATTTCCCTGGAAATCTCTGGGAGGCCAACCTATCCATGGGAGTTATTTCAGTGCTTTCTTCATTTGGCAGAAAAAATGGGGAAGCTGCTTCTGCTTATACGAAAGAGAAAAGGAGATGCTGGTAAACAGTTGGGTGGGGTCTTGTTTAGAGAGCAGACCTTCCATACTCTGCCAAGCTACGTTGAACAATAACTGTCAGAACCTGTTAGAGGAGTGGAAAATTGGCATTGCTGGGTACAGAACTCATTTTGCTGGGGTTTGTTCACAGGCTGCGTGGCACGTTTAGTCCTGTTTTCCCCACAAACCCTCAACAATCCAAGACAGCTCCAAACCCTTTCCTTTCAGCTTTCATAATGTGTCAAGAAGGGGAAAAAAGCCATCTGGCATTCCTTCACCTGGCAGGGCCACTCCTCATCAGGCTGCTGACCTAAAACATAATCTCCAGCATGACCTGTGGAGAAATGGGCAGGACCCACCTGCAAAGTAAAAGCCCTTTTTTGAGGCATAATGCCAGATTCCTGATGGCTGATGTGTGCAAATCCACCTCCAGGAGAGTTTGCCGACTTGTATTTCACTGTCACAATGTGCAAATGGTTTCCAAACAAGTCACTCTGTCCATTTGCAGGCAAAACTTACTGAGGGAACTAAATCAAACCTCCTTGTTCTCTGCTGACATAATCCAAGAGGACAAGACATGGAAATACTCTGTGTTGTACCACTTCTGAATTCCTTTACTCATCTTGTACACAGCATGAAGAAGCAAGGTCAGGAGTTAATGTTGTGGGGGCAACATTTTCCCACTATGGCCTATAAAAGTATAAAGAATTAGGAAGTATTCACAACCACGGCAGATTTAGGGACTCAGACTTTTTTTGCAGATGTAATTATAAAAAAAAAAAAAAAAAAAGATGATAGAGACTATTTTAAATCAGCTTTATCTAAAAATTTCATCCAAAGTAAGGATACAGCTGAATTAAGTTGTTGTAAGGAACGAATTTCCTGTGGTGGCTGAACAGCTCCAGGGTGACGTTTTGGCTTCATGTGCAAACACAGAATCAAACCAGCCATTATTACCCATTTCCAAGTGCAGCACTTGAGTTCATGAAAACAGCACTCTTCTCCTCTTGGAAGTTCCTCTCATTGTACATTCCCATCCCCGAGGGAGCAACTCATTCCCTGTGTTAACATTTTATTTGAGAGCCACAATGTTGCTGTGTAATGAGTGTGATGAAACGCCATCCACGCTGGGGTATCACACTGGGTGATGGAGGCCAGAGATCCACAGCCCTGCCATCCCTCACAGAGAGCCAGCAGAGCCAGCAGGATGTGAATGAAATTGTATCTGCTCTGCTAAAACACTGCACATTTACTTGATTAGCTGTTTCCATGGACACCAAAAAAAAAAAAAAGGAGGTTAATTAACGGACTACAAAATTGTACTTTCCATGTCAATATGTCAATATAAAATTAGATAATAATAAAAAAATTTTGTTAAAAACGAGTACCACCTGCTCTGTCCACAAGGCAGGAAAATGAAGCCATTATCAGAAAGGAGGTGCAGAAGGAGCCTGTACCCTGACGGTACCCAGGTTGTGGCTCAGAAATGTGCCTCAGTGGGTCACAAAATCACAGGATGATTTGGGCTGGAAGGGACCTGAAAGCTCATCTCTGTCACCTGCCACGGCAGGGACACCAGCCACTATCCCAGGGTGTTCCAAGCCCTTGGACACTTCAGGGATCCAGGAGCAGCCTCAGCTTCTCTGGGTGCCGTGTTCCTGCACAGAGGAGAGCAGATGGGCTGTCACTGCTGGCTGGTGTTTATTTCCAGTGAAGGCAGAGGCGAGGTCCTGGCAGTCTGACTCGCATTCACTGGGTACTGCAGCCCCAAAATCACCCACACAAGCTGGGAGTGTTGGGCAAATGGCCGAGACTGGCTCACTGGTATTTCAGGGGCAGTGCTGCTATCCACATGTGCCTTTGCATTACTTTTTAAACTAAAATACACTTTATCAGACTGGAAGTGTCCTGTTGCTAAGTAGATCTCTCCTGTTCCAGGCACAGAACCACTGCATTCGTAGGAGAAATAAAGTAGAAAACCCCGGTTAAAGCCAACCCATTTCTTGCAGAAGTTCAAATATCTCCCCTGTAGCTCTGGCTCCCCTTTTCCTGTGCTCAGAATCGGGGCTGCAGGGCGAGGGCTGGCTGTGAGCAGGCAGGGGGCTGGGGCAGCAGGAAAGGCAACGTTTCCAGCTCCCCTCTGGCCATTAACAAGAGCAATTTGCCCACAAACAATCTGGAAAGCGTTTTCTCAGGTTACAGTAAAAGTTAATGGAGTTGGAAATTCCTCCTCTTTTGGATTAGCTCGGCCTTATTTACGCAGCCCTTAAGTGCGTGGTGAAGTGCAAGGAAGGTTTGGTAGCAGCAGAAGCAACTGAGTGCATAAAATCCATGGTGAGGGGGCCTGATCCTGGATTCCTGTGTCTCCTCAGTGCTCCAGGTGGGACAGCACAGGACCTCCCTGTGCTGGAAGATTAAAGCATTTGTCATCTGATTCTGCTGTAACTGTGTATTTAAGGGGGTGAGGAGAATTGAAATAAACAATACAAATTTAATACGATGCAGCACCACTGCTTTGAGATCAGTTTTTGCTGACAGTCAGAGCACTGCAGAACTTCATGAACACTGAGAATGCAGCTGAGAGGACAGACAAACAACAGCCAGCAGAAAATAGGCATTTTTGTTTAAGTAAAAGTAACTGTTGGCTTGAGCCAAAGCCCACTAGGTGACACAGATTAATCAGAACATCAGAAACCAGCTCAGTTTTTCTGCACATCAGGAACTTCTTCCATGGATCGCTGATCACAACATTATGGGTTCTTCAACTCATGCTTTCCATTGTACCTTTACACCTCCTAAGAGCTCTCATTATTGTGTCAAGGTGACCAATTGTAAAACAATTGTTTGTCATCCATTCATATCAGAGGAAAATCACAGCTAAATTGTGTTTGTGCTTCATCCATCTTTACTGTATCTCAGATTGGATTAAAAAAAAAAATAGTGGGAACCCTGTGTGATCAGCAAAGTCTTTCCACTTAGAGGTCAGCAGAATTTCCCCATCCGTGGCCTTTACCACCAGAGGAGAGCCAGCGGGGAATCAGTGAGCAGCTGCTGGAATCACCTCTACCTGCAGAAGAAATGAAAACATGCTGGTGCACTCTAGTTAAGAAATAGAAATCTCTTGCACTGCACAAACTTGAGCCAAAACCTGCCAGAGCCATCGCTGCTCACTGAAGTGGGCTCGAGGTCTCTTTGTACAAAAGGACACGTCTTCTTCTCCTGACCATTGAATCAGGGGAGGCAGAGCAGGGACAGGCACTCGTTTTGTCTGAAGCCAAGCGATGTCCATCAGGGAGGAGCCCACAGCAGAGGTGACCCGACCCAGTCCCAGCTTGCTCGTCCTCAGGACGGGTGGGAGCTGCTGAGGATGCATCCTCCCTCCTTCATCCCCACCTCCCCTTTTGGTTTAAGTGCCATTACACTACTGAAAAAATACTTATGGTTAATCAGCGCTGCTTAATCCTGTTCACCTCCATCTGTGCCTCTTTGTAGCCTGACACCTCTCCTGTCCCGAGGCCATGGAAAGCAGAGGGTATTTAGTGGGGGGGCCTCTGGGGAGCAGCTGTCCCCAATCATCCCGTCCACAGCCCTTTCATTCCCAGATTACATCTTGTACCAACAGTTTGTGTGTGGGAAAAATCAAAGATGTCAGGGGCTGCTCCCGGGACGCGCACGGAGCGCAAGGTGCCCAATCAGCGGGGCGCGGCCGCTTGACCCCTGCGCTCGCCGCCAGCGATGGACCGGGGCCGCTTCCCAGCCTCGCCCAGCCCCTCGGAGCTCGGCAGCAGAGTAATCACTGACATGCCCGAGCAATGAAAGCAATCTGTTGTTAACTGGCTGAGCAGGCTTGTCCAGAGCCCCCAGACTTCCTTGTTCAGGCGAACCACACAATGCGAATTTTCTCTTCAAAGGAGGAAGAAAAAGGCTCAATAGGCTAAAAGATGCCTCCTCGTAGCCTTCCTTCCCCAGTCCAGGGCTTCAAAAACAATTGACAGAAAATCCCAGGATGAAATTTCAGAAACCACGGACTATAATGAAAGTGGAATGCCTGAATAAGTCCTAATGGATTAGAAAGATTTGATAAAAAAACAGAATTTCTTTAAAATTAGTCCTTCACCCAAGCTCATGGGGATTAATCCATTGAGTTACTCACATTCACTGTCCTGGGAGGGGATTTAAGTCTTCAGTTATGGCTGACCAGGGTGTTTCTGATGGATTGAAATGGAAACACTTCTACTACATCATCGTGGGTTCAGCTTTGAACCATAACTCACTGCAAACAAAATTCCGTGCTTTGGGTGCCACCGCAGACACCCAGCAGAGGGACCAAAACCTTGCTGCCTGCTGAGTTCCAGCCTGTCAGCAGCAGCACTGGATCATCACATCCCAGTTCTCTTCTCCAGCACCCACTTTTTACCAGCAGTTGCATGTCTGCTATTTTAATTGTCATTATTTCCCTTTTCAGTTTAGCATTCAATGAAGCATTCAGTCACAGGGGGGCCAAGCAGCACACAACTCCTGCACATGGATGTGCTGACCCCGTGGCACTGCCTGGCTTTTGGCTTCTGGTTATTTTTAGCTTCCAGCACGATCCTTTACACCACAATATCTTCATAAACCATGAAAAGGAAGCGTTTTAGGGATGTGTCAGTGAAGGACAGGACAGAAAGCGCCCAGCCAAGCTCCTGGCAGGAGCCGGTGGCTGAGCTGGGGGGCCAGTCCTGCACTCAAGGGATGCTGCCAGCTCCCCTGGATCCTGCAGAGGAGCAGGAGCCTGTGCAGCTCTGAGCTGCAGGGATGGAGGGGCCAAAGCTGCTCACTGTGGCTGCAAACCCCGCTGCTGTTCCCCCAGCAGTGACCTCCTTCCCTGCAGGTCCCTGTGCCCCTGCTCACTGCACGGCTGGCAGCACAGCCCTTCCCTTGGGTCTCCTGTCAGTCCCAGGGCCTGTCTGGCTCATGCAGCCCGACCTGAGCTCCCCAGCAAGGCAGATTCAGTAACTGAGGAGATGCACAGATGTGAGTGAGAGTTCAGGGCAGGCAGCACGAGAGTATCACATGGAACTGCTGTTAGTGCTTTCAAAAATTAAATATCCACCCTTGGAGCAAATGCTCTTTTTTCACTGCAGGAACAGCACTGCTGAGGATATCAGTGGCATTGCCAGATAAACTTGTCAAAACTGGTTAACACCTTGCAGTAGGATAATACTTTGTGAGGGATTTAAGCACTTTTTCCCAGTGGCTCCTCTTCCAGCTTGGCCAGGGAAATGCTGGCGGTGCCCAGGTCACCTAGGAAAAAGCAATGTCACTTTATGAATGGTGTGAGATGACGCTATCTCTTTCTTCCACACTTCAGCAGCTTCCTGTTGCTGCCTCATTCGCAGGTATTTTGCGGCATTGAATGACCCGATGTTATCGAGCTGCTGGGCAGAGCTCAGCGCGTCCCGTCCCGGCACATCCGATCCCCTGGCGCAGCGTCCCCTCCTCAGCGCCCAGAGAAACAATCTCCACTTCTCGTGGCACACGCCAGGAAACGTTGTCAGGCTTGCATAAACAGAGATTTTGACAAGGAAATTTAGGTTTTGCCTCTGTTATTTTGTCTAATACTTCTCATGTTTTGTCTAATCTATTGCAGATTGGTTAAAGCAGGAGTGCAGGCAAGGGCAGCATTCAAGATACATAGAATGTGTTGTACACCCCATTTTCCTGTTAGGCAATACTTCGGGGGCTTAAAACTACTTAAATTTAGGAAAATATTCGCATGTGTCAATACAAACACCAAAAGTGTGTATGCCAGGCACACCCTGGCCACTGACCCAGCCATGCCACTGACCCAGCTCAGCCTGGTTGTGTCACACAGATTTCGCAGAATCTCAGAATATCAGGGGATAAAGATCACCTGGCCCCAACCCCGACACCTCCCACCAGACCAGGGTGCTCAAGGTCCCTCTTTCCACCAGACTCAAGACTGTCTCAAGGACACAAGAGCCTGTATCCATGCCCAAAATATAACTTACATGTAATAATTTTGGTTGTCCTGCTACACCAAGGGCCATTCCTTGGGCACCCTTTGGCAGAAGTTCATGGCTTGCTCCCCAAGCATGAGGAGAAACAAAGAGCAGAACTGGTCACGAATTGGAAGCATCTGCAGTTGAGTCCTGCCTCATCTTGCAGATTTTCAGTGTTACTGTCACATGGGGATATCTGTGATGTCCCGTGTGATCTCGGGATCTTCAGGGGTGGCTGAAGCTCTCATTCTGTAGTGCACACCATCCCTGGTGTTTCTGCCCCACCCTGCCTGTCCTCAACCTCTTACAAGGGTGCAAAACACAGAACATACCTCCTGAGCAGCTTCAGTCACACTCACATCGGTGTGAGAGCAGCAGCTGGGGCCAACTCCTTCGAGACTAAAACCCAACTGTGCCTTGGAAAATGAGGACATGTCCTGGGGGCTGAAATCCTGGCCTCTGCATTGGTGGGAGCACTTGGGCTGCTCCAGCAGCGGAGCTTGGCCGTCACCCTGGCCCCTCTTGTCTGGAGCACAAAGGGAAATACCAGGAACGGCCTGGGGCCCCTCTCCTGGAAGGGAAGGTGTTGGGTTTGGGGTCTCAGCAGTGGTGGTAGATCTGCAAGCAGGCTCGGGGCTGATGTAGGTATCTCAGTATAAGTTATGGAGCTGTTAATCCTCCACAGGTTTTAATAATCATTTAGCATTTAGTGAATACGCTGGACTATAAATGTGTTATTAAACCTAAATTAAATGCAGATTTGGAACATAAACGTGCTATAGAAATTTATGAGGGATCTTAGCAGGGAATAATTTTTTTAGACATTGCTGTGAAAGCTACAGAATATCGTTTTCTGAATTGGTATAAAATACTGTGTGTTACTTGTCCATTATTGGAGACTGTGTCTGTGGAGGTATGTCCTAAAACCCTCATGCAATCCAAAACTTAATTCATTGGCAGGAGTTTCCAGGTCTGTAAAAAACAAATGGACCATTTTCATGTCAGCACGGTGCTGCACCACCTGGAGTTGCTGAATGCGGGTCCCACTTTCTCCAGCTCAGGATGTGCAGAAATCACAGAATCCCAGGATGTTTTGGGTTGGAAGGGGCCTTAAAGATCATCTCATTCCACCCCCTGCCATGGGCTGGGACAGCTTCCACAGACCAGGATGCTCCAAGCCCCATCCAACCTGCCCTTGGACACGTCCAGGGAATGCAGCTCACACCCCAGGGACCTGAGGCTTGTTTGGGCTGCCAGTGCTTGTTCATTCCTCTTCTTCCCTGAGAAGGACCACCAGAGAGCCCTTACTGCAAAGCCTGGAAATGTGTTGTTGATAAATCCAGGGAAGCCATTCCCCATGAATCTCAAGCTCCTCACCCACCACGAGGTGTCAGAGGAAGGTGTTGCATGTGCTGACACCCCCTGGTAGAATTTACACCGACAATACTGATTTGATTTGAATTGATTTTTAAAGGAGAAAAGCAAACCTACAACAAATTCAACCAGCTCTGAGACCTGTTGATGACTGCAAAACCTGAATGTCCTGCACCCTGCAGCCTTTTGGTCGCTCTGAGGGACATGAGGATCCCATTTTCTGCAGGAGAACTGCAAAGTTTGACAGCTTTAGGCAGAGCAAGGCTGTTAGCTGAGTATCACAGCTAGGAAACAGAATCTACCTAAAACTCTGCAGTGACCAGGAGGTTAGGGCAAATTTTGGGAAAGACAAAACAGTGGAGCAGCTAATTGACCTAATGATTGTGTTTTATTTTAGAGTCATGCCAAATTTCCTTCATGGTCTGCACCAAAAAATTAACACCCAGCTGTCACGTGTAGCGCACAGCTGCCCACATGTGTATTTCCTAAAGGACCATCTCTGTTTCTAGTATTTCCAGATGCAATTGTAAACCTTACCTTAATCAGGCCTGATGGAAACCTGCTCCCATCCAGACAGGGGAAGAAGGGGAGAAAGGAAGCACCAGTGCAAGGGCAAGGTCCTGGAGCACTGGCTGAGCACTCGAGGTGGTTCCTGGAGGAACAAAAGAGACACTTCACGTGGACTGAGTGCTCTCAGCAGAGCAAATCAGTGCTGATGACTTCCCCTCATTCAGGAGACTGATGCATCCACAGTTTCTGCTGCCAGCCCTGCACTTGATTAAAGGACACTCTGCATCCAGAGGAATGTTGTTGTACAGAATGCCTGTGTTATCAAATAATAAACTATCTGTCACAATATTGGCTCAAGGTTTGGGAATTCTCTAACGTAGGAAGATTAAAACGATTGCACTTCAAATAAGTACCATTTTTGACTAATTGTTTGCAGATATGGCATAGAAGCAAGATGGCTTGTTTTGGGAAAGTAATGTGATTCTACTTTACAAGATTCTAGCTGAAAAATAAATGCTCAGATCCCAAACTTGCTAAAATCTGTACATTTGGAGTCACTCTGCAGCTGCACTGAGAGCACTGGAGAGTGTCCCAGGATGCTGGGCTTCCCTTTAAAACTGGAATAAGAAGCAGTCCAATAAGATATTGGATTGAATCACCTGGGCCTGGGTTTTGTTACAACCCCATGGGCAGCTCTTCAGGTCCCGTCTGCAGACCAGACTTGGCCTGTGGAGTCCTCCCTGTCCCTGTACCATACCCATGAAGACACACACAGGAATTCACTCTACAGAGCTCAGAGAGGCTCCCAGTCCTTTTTCTCACCATTCCCACATGGCCTTTCCTGCGTGGGTAGGTCTCAAATGCCACTGTGCCCTCATCACTCCCTTGGTGTTCTCCTGTGCTGGTCTCCATGGGTGACCTGCCCCAGCATTTTCTCCCTGCAGGACGTTGATCAGCAGAGCCAGAAAGATCCTGGTTCTCCATTCCAGCAGGGTCAGAGGCTTGATATGTGACCCTCTGTCACTTGGTCTTCTTATGTCAAAATCAAAACTGAGTTTAAATCTAGGAACACGCTGAGAACCAGATGCTCCAGCTGAGCCAAACCTTTCTGGGTAAATAGATTGCAAAGAGCACAAATCATCCCACTTCAAACTTTGGGAATCTGTATATATTCAAATGTATACAAAATTCTGCTGTTTCTCGACAATAGGTTAATGGTCTAGGAGAACAGAAATCCAGCAGGCTGAAATTAATAATGCATTAGAACAAACACCAGTGCATTGTTTCCCATTTAAGGAACTGCCTGGATATAAATAAATCCTTGCTCATATTCTATGATTTAAATAACAGAATCAATCTTACCATGAGTAACAAATGCACCTTTCACAAAAATAAGAGGTAAAAATTAGTTTTGAGAAGAAATCTCAATGAGGAATGAATCTTGGGCTTTGATGGTCTTGCTTCAGTCAGTGGACTGAATGTGTTTTGGTTCAAGACTATCTGTTAATGAAATCAGGGCCCTATCCCGTGCAATGGTGGCTTGGCTAATGCCATCACTTCAAATGTTCCTCCTTCCCTTCTTCTTCCCCCCAGCTTTATATCCTGAGTATATATCTGAGTATGATGTCACATGGTCTGGAATATCCCTCTGGTCAGTTTGGGTCACCTGTCCTGGCTCTGTCTCCTCCCGGCTTCCCCTGCACTTCCAACCTCCTCCCCAGCGTGGCCAGACAAGAGCAGGAGAGGCTTTGGCCCTGCCCAGCCACAGCAGAAACATCTCTGTGTTATCAACAGGGCACAAACCCAAAGCACAGCCCCCAGCCAGCCCCTGGCAAGGAAATTGATCCTGGCCCTGCCAAAAGCAGCACGTCAGGAGAAGACTGAACTGGATGAGTGGAATTCCAGCTAAGGCCGTTTTTCTGCTTTTGATGCTCTGCCCAAAGGTGTGGATGTTCCACCCCATGGCCAAACCAGGTGTTGCCTGAATTTGTGCCAGCATTGAGTCTTTCTGGGTTTTCCTCTTGCAGACCTCAAGGAGCGTGCAGTGCATGGAAACATGGACACAAACATTTCCCCAAAACAACAACTAAGCTAAAAAAAAAGCACATGGATCAGGGCTAATGGACCCTCACTGAGATAATTTTCTCAGTGAGAAATGGGCCTGGTGTTCTGGCACCAGTGAGAAGCTGTTGCTTTGCATCTGGGATCCCAGCCTGTAGTGAGAGTTACTCGTGAATGTTCAAGTTCACTGGACAAGAGGCAGCTGAATTATTGCACATTTACACATCTCCAGCAATAACACCAGAAAGAACTGAGGCAAATGCTTTGAAAACATCATATCTAAAATCTGAAACACAAGGAAAGATTTCAATTTAATAACTGGTTGTATGGCTCCAAAAAAACATGTGGGGTTCTATGCATTCAAATCGAGTAAAAAGATCCTTTTGCCTGTAATTCTACAGTAGAGAAAGTTGGTTGTAAGGTAGATTATTTAGCCACTTGATTTATTTTTTATTTGTGATATGTAGCCCAGAGTATTCTACTCTAAAACTCACTGCAGCATTTGGAGTGAACAGGTAAAAAAACCCAAAGCATAAAGTATTTTCCTTTGCTTATATTATCAGTTTGTGAAAACAAGGACCTGATGAACGACCCATTTTAAATAAACGGGGGTTTATGAGTGTGCAGTACAGCAAATTGTGGTTGTTTCTCACATAACTTTGTTACATGCCAAGCACTGATTTCCTTTTCATATAAATGAAAGCCTGTAAACCGATGCAATTACCCTCCACACATACATTAGTTTAAATGCTGGGGTGTTACAAACCCCATTTATCTTTGGTGCTTTCTGTTCGGCTGCGAGTCAGCTCCGAGGTTTAGATTTTGTTTAAAAGTTCTTGGCTAATTGATCACTTTAGAGATGCTTTAAACACAGGTAAAACACCGACAAAGACGTTAAAAGTAAGCTTTCTTAATGGATGAATTGCAGCTATCCATCATCCTGCAGCTCCCTCCCCACTGCCCTCCCATTAAACCTAATAAGTTCTATTAGAGCTGTTAACATGTGGCATCTGTTAATGGAAAGTGTATAATGCACAGGGCGTGAGGGGACCTGAGCGCTCTGAGGGGCGAAGTTTGCAACAGAAAAGCAAATGCTGACTGTTCCCAAAGTTAATGTAAAGCCAGCTCAGTGTTCCAGGCCCTTCTCAGAGGAGATTCCCATTTAAAGCCTTGCTGGGAGCAAAGGCAGCCAGGCCTCCTTCGCTGGCACGGTGCACATGTTGTATTTCAAATATAACAGCAGGCAAAACGTAGAAGTTGAAGGAAAAAGAGGAAATATATTTATTTTTGGCTTGAGAAAACAGTGTGACACATGACAAGCCTGGATCTCTTTCGGAGAGGCTGTGCTCTACATTACTGAGATTAGGTTTGACCATTGCTGAAGGAACACAGAACCCCCAGGCTGGATGGCCGGGCTGTAATAGTGGCTGTAAATGTCTGCTGCTCGCTGGCTCCTGACATCTTGAAGGCATTGCTGGGGCAGCCCTCCTCCTCCTCCTCCTCCTCCTCCTCCTCCTCGCCTCTGCCGTGTGGATGCTCTGGAGGATGGCAGGGAGAGGCTGCCTGGGAGCTTCAAGGGCCGGCTGTAATCAAAGGCTTTGAGCTGCTCCCAGCCTGTGAGACCACTTTCCTTCTTACTAGGGGGACTATCAGAACACATTACAATGACCAAAGCCAGTCCATGTAGTAACAGCTGTGAGTGTAATCCAAAAATTAGCTCATTAATTCACAGGAAAGTATTTTCTACTCGTCTTTCATTACAAAGAACGTGTCTGCTTGTTAGCGAAACCTAGAGCTTTAACTGGAATCTTTAAAACATTAGCAATGCACATGTGCTTTTCTATGCCTTAGTGGGAGATTTATTGAGTTTATTCTCTAATCTCTGTTTACAAGCAGAAATATGATGAGCATAAATCATTTGAATAAGATTTCAAGCTACAAATCCCTTTTGCTATTTTCCAACGCCGTCGTGTTATTTCAAACCTGCAATTAATTCTTTTCTTTGCCGGCTGGTTTGTTTTCAAAAACAATTTCACTCCACTTGACCTTTGTATTTCTTGGAAAAATGTTCAAAGTTGGAAATAGCTCTAGATGTTATCTGTTAGTGCTTATTTACCATCCACAGTGAGCTCAACTTGAGCTGAAGCTTAGGAGCCCCAGAGAGATACAAGATGAAGGGGCAAATTCCTACCAGTAGAAATTAACATCACAGGGATGCTGTGATCATTCTTAAGGACAGTCAGGCTGCTCTTCAAGTGATAGCTCTTATAAAAACTTCAAATATATAAAATAGAAAGGAAAAAAATGATGACACAATGATGCCAACTCGAAGGCAGAGCTCTGTCCTTTAGGGTGCTGGGCATGCTGGCCACAACCTAAGCAAGCACTGAGACAATCACTGTGTGGGCACAGGTACAGAGCTGGGCCCAAGGCCCTGAAACAGCCACAATTGTCATTACTGCTAATTAATCCTATTTACTGTCATTGAGCAGGACGAAAATGTGCTGTGCACTGACTGCATTGAAGCAACTCAACCCCTGTTGCTGGAAGCCCAGAGCTCCACAAAGTGGGTAATTGTGATAGTAGAGTGATTTCAGTGATTCTGCAAGAGGAACTTTTATCTTTCTAGGGATTTCATCTGGTTTTTGTGGAAAATGTGTGGCTTAAAAGGGCTGCTCTGGTTTTGCAGCCACGGCCAGCTAAGGATCTGCTGGAACTTGTGTTTTCAGAAGTGCAGCCCATCTACATTGGAACAGCAGCATTTACTAAACTATTACATCAATGGTATACAGTCCAGATACACAATCTCCACTTCTTTATGCTAGAGGGAGTTCAAGCCCTGCAAAAAAATAAAAAAAACTCAAAGGAAAAAAAAAAATGAAAACAGAAAGCCGACAATATTTACATTTAACAGATTGCAGCATTTTGGTTTTCAAAAGGCTGAGTCCAAGGCAATTAGAACTTCGGTGGCCCTTTGGTTTTTAAATTGCAAATGGAGGGTGCCGGGCGGAGGCAGCGGGGTCTGGGTGCAGCACATGTGGCTGTCAGGGTTTGACAGGTGTGTGCCCGCGCTGCGCCCGCTCACCGCCGCCCCCGAAACCTGAGAGTGTTTGTAAACAGTCTGTGCTTTCTCAAGAGTGCCCTCGAGATTTGTTACAGGAAGTCAAATTGCTCAAATCTACCTAATTTGGCACGATACGTTGAAAGCATGCTTGAGTGATCATAATTGCGCTGGGACTGACTTCATTTAGCAATCTCTGGGCATACCTTTCCAATAACAACTGCAGGCGATATAAATTCAATCTCTTGTTTGTTTCTGAAAGTGATTAGCCTAAAAAATTTGGAATTTAAACACTCATAATTGCAAAGTGTTATTTATATTCAATTTTGATTTATTAAAGAAAAAAGTACCCAGGATTTTTCTTCTTCTTCTTCGGTTTTTTTTTTTTTTTTTTCTGCCCAGGAATGATTTGAGTTGCTTTGGAAAGTGAAGGGAGCAGAAAATAGAAGTGAAAGGAAAAAGACATGTCTTGGTGGTGAATGTCGCACTTACAATGGGATTTTTTTCTCCTACAAATATAATTTTGCAACAAGAGCATAAAAGATTCTGATGTTTACTTCAAGCCTGGGCTTTTTGCTGTGAAATTTCTATGGTTCACTAGGATTAATATAATTTTCATAACAATGCAGAAATATGTGCAAAAATAAGGCAAATCAACTGTGCTGCACAACTCCAGAACAGAAAGAGACCTCAAAGAGTCCTATTTGCATTCTCAGTGTTATTCAGCATGACAAACAATGCTGAAAGAAAGATATTTATTTGGTGCATGCAGTCAGGTTTTTAAAACCAATCCATCTAATACGTATTTGCCCCTTTTTATATTTGCTTTGTCCAGAAACCGTTGGGGTAAACCCCACGATGGGCAAGAACTTTCCTGAAAGTGAATTCTGGGAGAAGATCGACAGAAATAAGATTTTCATTCATAAATGTAGGCAAATATTCATAAAGACTTTTCAGCAGGAGGATAGGCTCAAACAAGTGAAAACATCCTCCAAAAAGCCCATAACATGTATAAACCCCAAATGTCAGATTTGCAATTAAAGAAAAATGCTGGGATCTCTTTAGAAATCTACTTATAAATTAAGAAAATTAATTCCCAGCAATTGCAAAGAGCAGTTTAAAATATTCAGAGAAAACCAAAAAATTCATTAGAAAAAACTGTTTCCTTAGAGCATCTTGCTTTGCCCTAATCACAAACAGACCTGTGTGTAGCTCCCTCGCTCCAATTAAAAACAAGAAATGAGAGATGAAGCAAAGCAGCAAGATCTCCAGCAGGGCTGACCCCGTGGCCCCAGCCTTACCCTGCCAGGAAGGACTGAGCTCTCCTCGCAGGGGAAGCAGCAGCTGGACAAGTCTCTTTGCCACACTGGTTTTTTCCATCTCTTCTTTATAACCATCCTCCTCCATTTCCTCCTCCTCGTCCTCTGTTCCCAGCCCTAATTGTCACTGAATGGGGCAAATTCTGTGCCCACAGGGGAAGCCTTTTGCTCAGCACCAGGATCGAGGTGTCTCCAGCACAGCCCTGTGCCCTCCTGAGAGCCTGCAGAGCACTGGGACAGGGACACCTGCAGCCCCAGCAGTAGGGTGGCAGCAAGGATGTCACGTTTGTCACCTTCAGGAGCCCATCTGGGGACCCCACTGCTCTCTACAGGCACCTGAGTGGGTCCCAGGGGGATGGATAACAAACTGACCAGAGGAAATGGCCCTGGGTTGTGCCAAGGGACGGCCAGGTTGGGTATTGGGGAAAAATTCTTCACAGAAATGGGGTCAGGCAGTGGAACGGGGTCCCCAGGGCAGTGGGGAGGTCACCGTCCCTGGAAGTGTTCAGAAGGTTCCAGGGTGTGGCACTGGGGAGTAGTTCAGTGGTGAATGTGCCAGGGCCAAGTTAATTGTTGGACTTGATCCTCTTGGAGGTCTTTTCCACCCGTAACAATGCCCTGATGGTTCTGTGATGTCTCCTGCCCACCCAGGGGCTGCTGCTGAGGGATGCCCACAGCCCACCTGAGGAAAGGCAGCTGAGCACGAGGAGGGAAAGGCGCCTGCACACACAGAAACTCAGTGGAAGCTTTCAGACCTTTCTGGATCCCTGCAGGGCCCCGTGGCAAGCCAGGGGATCCAGCACGATGCCAGCAGGTGTATCCAGGGGGAACAGGTCACTCAAGTGCTGCTGGGATGGAGGAGGAATTTCTCAGACCCATCAAGCTTTATCTAAAGTTTACTTTGTTTTTAAAGTAACAAATTAATCAAATAATCCCTAAAATAAAGCCAAACCTCAGGGTGAATGATTTTAAAAGGGTCTGTGCACAGACTGGCTCAAGCTAGGTGGGACCTTCACCTACTAAGCAAATAATTTAGTGCTATAATTATCCCATTTCCCTGTCAGCAGCACTACTGCTTACCCAAAACATCTCCATTTAGTTTTAAACCAAACACATTATTTACTTGATGGGAGGGAAGAGAACAGAAAGAGCAGCACAACCTGAACATTCATCATTGTTGTTTGTGCTCCTTGAAGGACATTGTTGAATTATTGCTATAAACATTCCACATTTGGCTAGATGTTGTTGATACAAACAAGGATTTTTCCTCATTAAGGTAATTTGGTGCAGTTTGAGAAACTGATTTATCAAGAGAATTAATTCAAGGCAGATATGATTTGTGTCTCTTTATGCATGTGGATGTTTCAGCATAAACATCCCCATTAAAATGAAATTACTGCTGGTCTGATCCTACTAACACTGGTTTTCTAGTGCACTGCACATCTGCAGACACGATGTCCTTGCTGAGGTTTGGAGCCCAGCTCGCCGTGGTCGTGGTGCAGAGGAGGCAGGAGGGCTTGGGGGTGTCTGGGACCTTCTCATGGAAGGTGTGCTGGTTGGAGTGGGGCACGGGGAAATTCTGCTTTCTCCTCCAGTTCTCCCATGAGGTACAGGTTTAAAAGGACTTCCTTGGGCTGGGGAGAGGATGTAACCAGGCATTTTTTTATTTTAAAATAAAAGGTCTCTCCCTCCTTCTCTGAAGTGCACTTTATGTAGTCCACAGAGGCAGGACACAAATCAAGTACCAGTGACAACAGCTGCTCCTGAACCCAGCAAGATTTGCCTGCAACACCTTGGTTCAGGAGTCAGTCCTTTATACAACATCTCCCAGTCATCAGCTTTTGATCAGAAACAAGAGGAGACAGCCCCAGTGGCAGAGGGTTGGACTGAGGACACACATCAGTCACCCACAGTGTCCTCTGAGCCTGTGGAGCTCTGAGAGCTGCAGAGCTGGCACTGGGACACCCAGACCAGGAGCCCTGTGCCCTTCTGGGGCAGCAGCTGGAGACCCAGCAAGAGAGAACGGCACCAAACCCTGACTCTGGACCCTGAACCACCACTCTGTGGGTTCCTCAGCCTTTCTTTCAGATAAATCCACCATGGGAAGTTTCCCAAGCACTGACCAAAGCTCCTGAGCTGCTGGCTCTCCTCCCCTCACCACGGGCCCTTGGAGCACCTCCACAAAGCAAAACTGGAGAGACATTTGGCCCGGGGTATCCGGCTGCTTTGAAAGGTGCATGAAATGGGCAGCAGCAGCAGCAGCCTCAGCTGTACCAGGCTGCCTGAAAAACAGGTCTCTGCTCAGGGAGGCACTGGGTAAAACTCTGTCACCGTTCATTTTGTTTTCTGTGCTTGCTGATGAGAACTGGCCAATACACGTGGTGTGCTCCCTGCTCCAGATGGACCAGAGTTTGCTCCTCAGCTCCTGAGAGTCAGGGGCCACAGACCTGCAGTGAGGACACTCTGGTTCCTCTGCTCCCACTTGTTGGTTCCAATTCCAGGGTAATCAGTAGTGATCATATCATAGTGATTTTCTTACCAGCCAGCAACACAGAACATAATTTGATAAAGAAATCAAAGTCTTCTAATCTTGGCACAGAAAGGAATCAGGCATGAAAAGGAATGGGGAAGCAGATCAATCTAGCTTAGGTCACAGGTATGCCTCCTGTCTTAACCAACAGCCTCTCAAAGACCGAAGTACTTGCTGTTCCAAACACAGCTGAAAATGCCTGGATTTATCTCCACTCAAAGGAAACAGGCATTTGGTGATTGAGGACAAGGCACCTTTCTGCTCCCAATCTTGGTGATCAATCCTGTGGAGATGTTGAACATCTTCAAGCCACTGTTAATTGAGTCTGCTAATTACAGTGCTCAGCAATGCATGAGCCATGGACATCAGAGGCACAGAGATCACATATTTACAGAGAGGGCCCTTGGGAAGTCCGGGTTAGTCCCAGGACAACTTGAAAGGAAAGATAAGGAAGCTTAAGGGGACTCTTCCTCTCCTGCAGCAGACAATGAATTAGCAGAGAAGGCTCCAGCTCTGGTCAAAGGGAAGGGATAATGTGGTGATGAAATAGGTCTTCAATCACTGTGATGTATTTAAATGTCACTCCAAAGAGGATCTCGAGATGGAGGGAGAAAACAAAGTCTGGGCCAAAAGAATCAGGCAAATTTGGGGACACCATGGGTCAGTTGCATATGTTGTCTTTCTAGCACAAAATTCCTTTCACTTTCAACAGGTCTTTCATATATTGTTCGTTGAAGTGACAGAACTTCCATTTAATCAAGTTTTGATCCAATTTTATCGTCTCATTTCTGTCAGAGGGGAGTCTCATTTAAAGTGTTTTATTTCCCACGGGCACAGGGTGTCCCAGGGGCAGGGAGGGAGTCCTGCTGCTTGACCAGGGACTGCAACCAGCTGTGGGCACTCTGGTGTCCCTGCCAAGGGCACAGAGCCCTTCCCTGGTCCCTGCCATTGGGCAGGGGGTTTGACACGGGGCCCCAGCACCAGGCTGAGCTCCAGTCACAGCAGCAGCCCCGGAGTCACCCTGGTGAGGTGAGGATGGAGCACCCTGAGAGCCTGACAAGGGCTGGGTGGGGTGCCTGGGGTGCTTGGGGGGATCAGGCACCTGGGTGGCCGAGGGGCAGGGAAGGGGCAGTGGAGCTCCTCTGGCACAGCTTTTATCCCTGCAGGGACAGAGCACCTGGTGGGGCGAGCCAGGGAGCTGGACCTGCCTGCAGCCCCCCCTGGGCCGGGCACCAGAGGCAGCACAGGTGCTCTCCTGTTTGGGGTGTGCATTGCACGTCCTCTGACGTGAACCACGGCCACAAGGCTCAGGGGCACACAGCCTAAGGGAAATTCCTTTCTTCATCTGCCTTTTCGGGAGTGAATGCTCACCTCAGGACACACACTCACAGCTGAGGTGCTGCTGAATGGAAATTAAACATAACATTTCCCTTATAACTGACTGGTAATTAACTAGCGATTCATTATCATCTTTGGCCTTCGTGGAAATATTTATTTCAAGGAAATATGATGCATATACATCACCTGGGAGGGGAATGATGAGCTTATCTGCTAGACCTTGAGAAGATACAGGAGTCTCATCGCCCTGCACTTCCCTGATGGCTGCTGTCAGCAGCTGCAGTAAGTGGCTGCATCCATTACAGGGATGAGAGCTGTCAGCAAAATGAATTAGAGGCTTATTGGGCCATAGATGCCTTTTGTACCCTCCTGGCAATTCACTTGCTGCCTCACAAGCTCATGAAAAGTAGGCTGGGGAAAGAGGACCCTAGTGCATAAGAACACAGAGTTTGTAGATTGTTTTTCACCTTCATAATGGAATAATGTGGGCTTTTACAGCAATTTAAACACACCTCTTTTTTTTTTTTTCCTTTCCATATATCCCACTACTAAAGAGCAGTTGTCATCCTAAATCTTAACTGAAGATTATTTGGAAAGCATAATTAATGGCTATGAGATAACATCCCATCCACACAGCTAGGTAATTAATGAGTAATAACTGATGGGCTTGTGACTGCCAACAAATGGGTGTCCACTTTACACTGAAGAACAGACACAACTCCTGATTCACCTGGAACACCAATAAGTGGGCATAGCAAAGCTCAAATGTGAGCTGATCTGGTCCTTCACACACCAGTTCTGGAGGAAGGGAAAAAAGCCAGATAAGTCAGATTGTAGTCTGCCCCCACCTCTCCAACACTGCTGGTGTTTTTGCTGGCAGCAGCCTGGAGAAATCCCCACATCCCAGGGTTCACTGGAGGAGCACTGCCAAGGGCCCTTCCAGGCACTTCCAGCACCAGAAAACCTCGTGGCTGCTCCCCAGAGAGTTGGGCAGCAGTGATGGCAAGCGTGGCTCACCCAGGGGCCAGCATGGGAGGGGAAGGATTGCCGGGGTCCATCCCAGGGTCTGCCTCCTGTGAGTGACTGACACCAAGGAAACTGTCCAAAACTTGCTCTTGTTAACCAGAAAATTCTCTGCTGACTCCTACTGACTTAAATCCAGCCTCTAAATGCCCAAATTCTGTAAATCATCCTAAATTTGTTCATTTGCATTTGTGAGACAGCACCCTGACTGTCCTTCCCTCTGAATCAGCCCCAGGTTCTGTTCTGTCACTGCTCCACTGAGGCCCTGGCACAGGGTGATTGCCCAGAGCAGCTGGGGCTGCCCCTGGATCCCTGGCAGTGCCCAAGGCCAGGCTGGACACTGGGGCTGGGAGCAGCCTGGGACAGTGGGAGGTGTCCCTGCCAGGGCAGGGCTGGGATGGGATGGTCTGTAAGGTTCTTTCTAACCCAGACAATTCTGGGATGCTCTGCAGGAATTTACCTTTGTCTCTCTAGCTCCAGAGGACACAGCCCTTCTGATCCAGGCATTTGTTCTTGGGCTCAACCAGTCCAGCTGTAAATACAGATGTGAGCTGCACTCTTTGGACTTGGAGTCGTTTCCCCCACATCAGGGGCTCAGAGGGGAGAAGAGGGAGCTGTGGGGTCTGCAGGTCACCTCTCAATGCAGATGAGTTTATTGCAATCCAGTGAAAAGCTCCTGTTGTGCAGCAGGAGGTTTCCAAGTGTTAGCACAGGAGCCAGCTCTGCCAAGCAACTCCCTGGCTCCCAGGGTTGTCATAAATGCTTGAGCATCCTGCCAAATTTCAGTGTGAACAATAAAGCACTTTCTGTTATCAGAGCACAAACCCCACTTTCAGCTACTGTGAGTTGCCCCTTAACTTTAATTCCAGGCACCCCAAAATCATTATCCCTGGCAGGCAGGGCTGGCAGCAGCCAAGCCTGGCCAGGACAGCTGGAGGCCTGACATTAATAAGGTGCTCTATGCCTGAAAGACCATAAAGGGAGAACCTTAACTAGGTGTTATAACAAGGGGATATGAAGTGTCACAAAGTGTGTAAATGTCACGAGCTCTCTATGAGGCCTCTCTGTTAAAAAACTGCCTCATCTCAGCTCCTCTGGGTAAAATATTTCCCTCCTGCTGCTGCTCTTTGTAAAATATTTTGATAACAAGAATGAAAATGATAATTTCAGTGGCGTGTGTGCTGGCAGCTTTGTGGGGCTGGCAGCACGGGTGACAGCCCTGAGGTGGCAGAGGGAGCACACAGCCTGGTAACAAAACCCAAACGTGAATTGCCATTAAAAGCTGTTTACAGAGTGCTGGGGGTGTTTCAGATACAACACAAACCCTGCTTCCTGCCACCAGCGTTCACACCCTCACAGCCAGGCAGGTTTGAGGCTTTGTGCCCTGGTAAATCCGTGGGGAGGTTCCCGTGGTTAATGCCTGTGGGGCTGGGGGCTGTACACCCAGCCCTGGACCCCTCACCCAGCAGAGCTGATCCTGCATTTGCCCCCTCCCCAGGCAGCTGCTGCCACAGAGAGCCCTGGGGGACTGTGGCAGATCAGAGGAACAGCTCTGGGGGGAGAAGGGCAGCCTTTGGGGGAGCAGGGATGGGGATTTTTAAACAGATGATGTGCTGGGGAGACAACTCAGACTGTGAGCTGAGAGCTGTACACATCACCTGAGCTGGAAGGGAACCCAGGACAGCCAAGCCCAGCCCCTGTCCCTGCACAGACACCCCAACAACCCCACCCTGGCCATGAGAGTGGTGTCCAAACGCTCCTGGAGCCTCGGGGCTGTGCCCAGCACCCTCTGGGGGAAGAACCCTTCCTTTGGGATGGTGTGCTAAGGATGAGGTGATAGACCACAGGTGTGTAGAAGCCGGTTCTTCCATTCTCTATGCGTGTGCAAAGAATTTAAAGAGCCACCATTTCTCTCCTAACACCAAATATTCCACTGTAGTCTTCAGGGGCCTTTGCATCTCAAACACTTGGCTCCAAGATGCATGCAACTGTCTGTTGTATTCAGCTGCCATGCTTGGAGATGTGAAACAAGATGAAAACTTGGTTTAGAAGGTATTTAACAGCTGTCAGGCCCTGAGGTGAATGAATATTCCTTCTGGCCGTGGCAGGCAGTGGGCACGGAGCCTCAGTCACCCTGTCCCCACCTGTCCTCCCTCCCTGTGCAGGGGGACTGGGCTGATTCAGATCAATGCCTCTGTGGTTGTGGGCTTCTTTTGCGATATGAAATGTGAGATTTAAGAACTTGAAACAAAACCCAGGCTACTGAAAGAGTCAGCAGGAATTCTGTCTGTAAGAAGCAAAGGGACTTTGGACCAAAAGCTCAAGAATTGACCAAGGAATTCTCAGTTTTCATCTCTTCCCCATTCAGCAGCATCCTGTACTGCTTCTCCTCAGCTTTTATTATTCCCTGCAGAGAATATTAGTGACTCCTTCTTAATTTTTTCAAATAAGAAATCACGTTCTTAGTATTAACAGGCAGGAAATAAAAGGTTTAATCTGGCTGTATGTAATTATTTAATCATATTTCCATATCCCTGAGCATGAACATCGTTTTAAGCAACAGGTTTACACTCACCTGTGCTTAACATTCCACACCACTCCTTGGATTGGTCTCTGAGATTTTCCCAAACTGCCTTCAGGAGGATGTGATGGTTCAAGGTGTGAGCTGGCAGCAGCAATCCCAGCCTGCTCATTAATGATGTGTTATCATTATTTCATTAATGGTGTGTTCTCACAGGATTAACTCTGTTCTGCTGGCCCCGAGCGAGTGCGGGAGCAACCAGTGGTTATATTTAACCGTGTAATTTGGGCTCCCTGATTAAGTAAAGGAAACAATAATGGTGGCCTTAATTGCAGAATTTACCAGCTACTGACATGTGCTTAAAGACCAGGGGTGGAAACGCCAGACCTGACCCGCTTGGCAGACGATTGGAACTGATAATCACCTCTCGCAGAGCTGCTGCTGGTGATCTGTTATCCCCACATGGGCTAATTCCAAGCAGCAGGGCTGGGCAGCTCTGGGACACAGCCCCAGCGGCCGGCAGGAATGGAGAATATTCACAATTCGCTGCAAACCAGCACGGCTCCTGCAAGTGCAGCCACGCAGCACCACGGGACAGCGCAGTGTCCATCCCGAAAGCTTTCTGAAGAGGCTGCTTACTGTGCCCTGCCCGCTGCCATCTGCCCTGTGTCACCCCAGGGAGGGTGCCCCATGTCCCGTTGGTGCTCCAGCCCCAGGGAACCCTTCCCGAAGCTGAGATGAAGGATGCTGACACAGCTCAGTGTCCAGTGAACCCGGACCTCTCCTCCCCAGCAGGAGAGAACCTGCCCTTAGTGAACCTGCCCTGGAAGAAAAGCTTTCGAGGTGGTGATTGTAGGACTGGTGCTGAGCAGGTCAGTTTTGGGGGTACCTCAGGTGAATTTTGTCATGGGCAGACCTGCAGGAGGGCTGGCCCCAGTCTGCCTTGTTTCTTTGCTTTCTGCCTCCCCAACAGCTTGGCCAGCACGTTTCTTTCTACTCCTAAAATGTATTTCAACAGAATTTGCAACTATTTACATATTATGTGGTTTGTATGGACAGCCTTGGTCCATCCCAACCAAAATATCAACTGGATCCTGCCCCGAACCTCTTTGTAACCTAAACAAAGCCACAGCAGAAGGTGGTCGCTTTGAGGAAATGTGTAATCACTGGCATCACTTCTCCTCATCTGTTCTTCTGATTTTCCTGCACTGGTATAGATTTAGAAATAAAAACATTGGTCAATAAGAAATATTTGCAGTCATGTGTCTGTCCAGTCTACAATGCATCACTCAGTACTAACTTTCCCTAACGTGTAGGGGAAAATGAACATTAAAAGCATGGCCAGAAGGGGGCCAGAGGAAAATATATATTTTCAGTCACAAATTTAGGATGGAAATGAATGGTGGAATATAATGTCAGTATAAAAGAAAGAAAAGTGCAAAAAGGCTCAACACAATAAAATAAAATAAAATTTATTTGTTTGGAGTTTTTAATAGACTGAATATCTCCCTAATCACAACAGGAGGATATTTAAAGATGTTTTAAAGGCCAGAAAAGACAGACACACATTATACAAATCCCTTTAGTAGAGAAACAGCTTTTAGGAAAAGGCAATGATAAAGAAGAAAAACAGCAGCCTTACTCCTTCAACCTCTCCCACAAGCTTCCTGCATCATGAACAAAAATGAGAGTTTTCATCCCAAAGGACTTGTGTGTTTAAAGAAATGTGGATCATGAGAAAATGAAAAATAATAGTGAAAATCCAAATATAACCTTCCCTGAACTTCAGCCTTTTGGCAAACATCAGTGGTGTAGAGTGATTCTGGAGATAGCAGGAGAGCTGCTAACAGAATCTGGACATCAGGTTCTCAGTAGTAAAGAAGTTTTTACAGCTAAAAATACTTTCAATGCAGGAAAAAAAAACCAAGTCCTGACTTACTTTATAATTTAGTGACATAGCTCAGATGATATTTATTTCTTGCCCAACAGATGCATAACCAACATCCCTTCTGGACAAGCAATGATATTTTTGTGACCAACCCACGAGGACCTCTCACTCACTGGATGGAAATGCACCGAGCTACAAAGGTGTCACAAGAAGGACTTGCAACTAATGATTAATTCTGTATTTTAAAACACTATTCGAGGTTTTGGTGCCTTTCTGGTACGTGTATTCCATACCAACAGGGTGTAATCACAACCAGGCTTCACATATTTGTTTCACATATATATATTCCACAAATTCTCTGCTTTTTTAGTGGTTTTTATTGGTGCTTTTAAGAATGAGCACTGCTTTTAACTGCATTCCTGACTGTGACAGAAGTAAGATACTCAGAGTGGAAGCTGGCCACAAACAGAAGGAGTTGAGAATTTGCTGTGAAAGGTGGGAGAGAGCTCAATTATCAAAGCATGAGAAGTCATTTCCCTCCCTCAGTCCAGGCAGCAGCCAAAGCCCACCTTGTGCCCGAGGTGCAGCCCCTGAGCTGGAGCCCTGCTGCTGGCACAGCAGGCTCACTGAGCAGGGCACTGCAGAAATACACAGCAAATTCCTTGTTTCCCTTCAAAGCACCCAATTCCAAATAATCTGCCATGAAGAAAATCAAAAAACAAGCCAGCAGCAATAGATATTATCTGCAAATATCATCAGGAAACTCAACACAGCACAGCTCTGGCTTTGATCTCACCAGCTTCGAGGAATTTAAACATTTTTCCACATACACTGTTTCCCAAAGACTCAAAAACCCCTCAAACTTTCAGGACACGGAGATTGGTTTTGTTTTGTTCCTCCACACAAGATTCAAGGCTGAGCATTGCCACAGGTCAGAGATTCACTGGCCAGGACTAGGGGCTCGTGAGCTGCACCACAAACTGGTGCTCTAAAACAGGAGCAAAGATTTCATCTGCTCCTTTCCATGAACAGGGTGAATTCAGAGCACAGCA
>VXAC01004673.1:134347-154348 GCA_013399225.1 Rhipidura dahli | reverse complement strand
GTCCCAGGGAGGCTGTGAAGGGCTCCGTGCCCCGGGGTGTTGCACTCACCACTCACAGGAGCTCATCCTCCTGCTGAGGCGTCTCCAGGAGCTGAAGGGGACACGGAGAGGCAGCAGGACCTGGTGGCAACCAACAAAAAATGGTCCTGTGGAGCCTCACGCTGCTCCAAACCAGCTGAGGATGGGGCTCAGCACTTGGAAGCGGTGGTTGGACGTTGCAGATGTGAAATAAAGGGGTTTTATTTTATCCCAGCCCTCCCCCTGTGAGAATCCCTCTGGCTCACACCCTTATCTCTGAATTAATGGCTTTATACACGCTCGTATCTCAGACTTGTCTGGAGCTTCTGGGCTCCACCGTGGAGACAGAATTGAAATTTATTCTTCTTGCTTTAATCCCCTCTCATGGTTCTTTTCTTAATTTTTCTCATTTTAATCCACCAAAAAAAAAAAAACCAAAAATAAACAAAAAAAAAAACAACACCACCAGAAAAGATAACTATAATCTGGAAAAAAATAAAAATCCATAGAAAAAGTAAGCAGAGGGAGGTCGTGGGTTGGTGTGAGGCTCTTGCATCAGGCAAGGCCCAGACAGAAATATCAGAGGCCCTCCAACACCTCTGTGTCTGAAACACCTCGGGTTTAACGCTGGGAGAGCTTCAATCCTGTGGAAGTGAAGAGGGTTTGAGGCAGAAAATCAGAGCACACCAAAGCCTGGGCTGGGCCCCTTGGCTTGGGACTTCTGGCAGTAACACTCCAGGGATTTGTGATAAAAAATAGAGGTGTTCATTTTGTAATAAAATAGCACTGGGGGTGTGCATTTTGTGAGCTTCCCCTTGAAAAAAAAAGCACTTTAAATCTTCCCTCAGTGCTATAAATCCCTATTTATAAACAGCTGACAGGGAGAGATCTTCAGCCGAGGCTTTGATGGGGTGATTAAAGCAGCCACGATAATTCCATAGATGGGCTGATGGATAAATTGGGAGAGCAAAGGCCTCATCCACCCTGTGGAGCGGATTCTGTCGTTTCCTCTGCAGCACATTTCTGAGCCTAATTCATCCAAAGCTTCCCTGACATCCCCCAGCCTCCTGTGGCATCCCAGTCACCCCAACAGCCCGAGCAGTGCCGAGGCAAAAGCGCATTTCCTGCAGGAATTTCCCCCTCCCTCGCTGAACAAACCTGTCCCCAGGTATCCTTCTCCCTCCTTGGGCTGCCCTCCTTGAAAGGCTCATTTCCTACCGTGGGGCAGCAGATGCTGCAGCAGCAGCAGCAGATAAAGATCTGAAAAATGAGCTGCTCTAGAGGAAATTGCAAAATAAGCCCCGAATCCAACTATCAGCAGCAGCAGCTTCTGCGAGATGGAGGCGCCGATATCGGGTGGGTATCGAAAAATCTGCCTTCAGACAGCAGCCAGCGAGAGCCTGGCACCAGGTGTGCTTTATTTTTGGGGTGTTTCAGGGAAATTCTGCGAGCCTTAACCCCCCAGACTGGAGCTTTTTCTCAAGGGAAAAGCTGAAATCGGGGGCTGCGAGGGGTCAACCCGAGGCATCCACGCTGGGCTGCAGGTGAGTAAAAACTCCACAGTGACCCAAATTATTTGAATCCCATTTGAGCCAGGCCCAGCTGGCCCATGGAAGCCCAGAATGGCAGCAACACATTCCCAGGGGGATTCCCAGGGGGATTCCCAGCCCTGCTCCCCTCCCGTTGTTCCCCCCCTCTGCTTCCACGCCGTCGCGTCCGGCGGAGCGCGGTGCCCAGCGCTGATTTACCTGGGGCTCAGAGCTTTCCACGCCTTCCCTTGCCTTCCCCACGGCTCTGGGGCAGCTGGGGCCGTGCAGGGAGCAGGATTTAGGGCCGTTTCAGCAGCATTTTGGGTGCAGAGCAGGGTCCGGCAGCGCAGCAGTGCCGGATGCGGTCGCGCTCTTCCCGCGGGTCAGAGGCACCGAGGAGCCCACACGGGGTTCTGTGACACCTCCCCGCTCTCAGCGGCCTCATTTAAATATATTTGGGTGTTTCTGTGCTGCTCTGCAGCTGTTTTGCTCCTGGGACCCTGCACCCCTCTGCCAATTCTTCACCAACTCTCCATCTTCCAGTGGCTTTGTCCCAAAACTTCCTCCGGAGCCAAGCGGTGCCAAGGGAGCTGCGCCCAGCCCAGCCCTGGGTAACTCAGCTGCCACTCCAAACGAGCTCTGGGTGCTTCCAAGGAAACATCTTCCACTGGGATAAAGCATTTTACACCACCTGGCTCCTCTGTGTCTGCCGGGGTTGGAGGGGCCTCCACCTGCCCGTGCCTGGAAAACGCTCTGCAATATTTGGGGTGCAAGCAGCAGCCTGGCAAACCCCATCCCCAGGGTTCCATGGAGGTTTGGGGAGTGCTGGGCTGCTGGTTCATGGGAAATGTGGGGTTTGTAGCTCTGGAGCAGCCCTGCAGCAGCCCAGCCTCTTCCCTGGCAGAAAGGTCAGGAACAAGAGATTCCTCTTTTTCAAAGTCCTTGACTCCCAGGGACGGTGCCTGGTCGCCTTTAAACATCTCCAGCACCCCACAACAATCCTCTCCCAGGGCCACAACACCCCAAAGAATCCCCTTGGATCGTCTAAAAGCAAAGAGAAGATCCTGAGAAGCACCACCTCCCCCAGGAGCTGCACCACGAGCTGGGGCCGCTTCCCAAATTCCTCCTGATCCTGTGGGGCTCCCACCTCCATCAGGATGCTGCTCCTGCTCCCCCCACAGCTGCTGCATCCCAGGTAAATATTTTGGGGTTTATTTAACCGAAACCAGCTTGTTTGTTGATGTTTCTCAGGTGAGAGTTTGCTGCTTCAGCACTTTGCGGGGCCCGGTGGTGGATAAAGAGATTAACAGGTGGGAGAAGTGTCTGATAAAGGCAGGAAAAAGGGGTTTTTCAGAGAGCACTGCTGGGGCACCACGTGAATCGCTGGTGGCAGCGGCTCCATTAAAGGAAACATGTAGAATGGAACACAGATAACATATTTTTAGCCTGAGAACTGGTTTTTTAAAGGAGGAAAGCGCTTCACGCCCAGCTGATGAGAGACACATTTTCCACCCAAGGGGCAAAACCTCTTTCTGACGCACCTGAGGGCAGCTGAGTGGCCCTGGAGGGGTTGGGCACCCCCGGGGACAACCCCTGTCTGGCAAAAGCCATTCCCTCCTTACCAGCCTGGGATATTCCAGGAGCTGGAGTCGCCTGTCCTCAATTTCTCCAGAGCACCACGAGCTGGAAATTGGGCATCTCCTCCCTCTGCATTCCAGACATTGAGGTACAGCTGGAATATGTATGGAATAAAGCCCTTTTGACCCAATTCGCTGTGAAAATCCAGCCCAGTTGCTCCCAAAACAGAGAGGAAGAAAAAAAAAAAAACCCACTTTGTTCCACTTGAAATAAAAATGTCGAAGTGCCCCTGAGAGTTTAGCTTGTCAAATTGCTTCTAAAATAACTAAAAAGTCGAAATAAATTTGCTTAACTGCAGAAATTTCTAAATGAAAGGACTGGCCCCATTATGACTTTCATCTTCATATTTTAATGCTGAATTTGCTGCCAGGAGTTTGCAGATTATGATGATCCAATTGGGGAATCTTTTCCACAACAGAAACTATTTCACTTTAAGTGTTTGGCGTGTCTGTGCTGCTGCTCACCCTCACGGTTATCTCCGAAGCCCAGTGACCCTTCAGGCTGGGTTTCCTGACAGGATTTTCGGGCTGTAAACCATGTCTGGAACAATCCACTTGCTGTTTTGGGCTGATCTGGCACTTGCTGCAGCTGCTTTTGTTTTAGGAAGTTTCTTTTTAATCCATGAATAAGTGATTAGGACAAGGAGGGAGGCTGGCACGTGAAACTCCATCTCAAAAGGGGAAAGAGATAATAAATTTGTACAAAAGCCACTCAGTTAAAAAAAAAAAAAAAAAAGAAAATAAAACATTGCAGGGTGGGGGAATGTGGGGAATTTTCATTTGTTTTGGAAAAAACAGCTGCACTTGCCATCGGCACCAAATGTGCTGTGCCCAATGCTTTCCTGCTCACATCGAGAAATATTTGGTGGATTTTCTTTTTTTTTTTTTTAAAGTTTAATCTGCCTGCAAAGCTGGGGAGAGGAGGGGCCTGGCAGCATCCCCAGGGATGGGAACGCCAGACCCCGGTGACAGCAGGACGTGACTCAGCTGTCCCCAGCCACCGCTGGTACCTGTGCCTCACGGAGGAGGAGGAGGAGGACTTGAATTTCCTGGGCGAGGGCTTTAATTAGATCAAATTTAATTAGATAAAACAGGATCCCTGGGACAAACAGAAAATGGATTAGCACGGTGCTAAACCCTGTTCATCACCAGAGTGGGGCTCGCTGAGTAAAACACCCCCTTTTTGGGGTTATTTAACCCCAAAAACGTGGAGAATGAGGAAAACAGCATCATCCCGGGCCTGGGGGATGGCGGCAGCAGGAAAACCCTCGCCTGCCCCCTCTCGCTCCCCCCAGCACCCGAAGGCTTTATTTGCTCATCAGCATTTGCTGTTTGCGCTCTCGGAGCTTTTAATGAATCGCCCGGCCCGGCTTCAACCAAACTCACCGGGGACGAGCCCATTGGCGGCTGCAAAGCACCAGGGAGCCGCCTCCCGTGGGAAGCTGCTCCTTCCCGGCGTTTGGAAGGGAAAGTTGCACCTTCCCGAGCCGTTCATCACCGCTAATTAGTCTGTGCCTTTTAAAATGACGGTCGGAGGCTGCTCTGATGGTACCAACACATCCCTTTCCTGCCCCGTGGGGTTTGGGGCACCCCACGGCCGCGGGCAGGTCCCTGTGGGGTGAAGGAGAAGGGAAATGTTCCCCTAAAGCGTTTTGGGGGGGTTTGCACCAGTGGATAAGGGGCTGGTACTGGGATGGGGATCCCGTTCTGCTCCCTCTGCGGCACCTCCTGTGCCCCAAAATCAGCCCCTGCTCAGCTCCCACAGCTCCCCCAGCGCCGTCCTCACCCAGAAAAGCAAACGTGACCCCGGAGCTCCCGCTCAGCCTCGCCTGGGCCGTGGCCAGTGACTCATTCGGGGTGCCCGAGCCCGCTGTTGACTCTGGCAGGGCCCTTATCGGGGCTGGCACCGCGGGTATAAGAGCGGCACCGCTGCGGGCACAGCCGCCGAGCCACGCCATGAGGCGCCTGCTCCTCCTCGCCGCGCTCTGCCTGGCCCTGGCCGGGGCCCTGAGAAGGTAAAGGGGTCCCCAGGGTGCAGCCGGGCTCCCCAGGGTGCGGGGGGGTCACTGCCAGGTGGGATGGATGGCACAGCTCAGCCTGGCACGCCGCGGCTGTTCCGGAGCGCTGGCACCGCGCTGGGGTTTCGGGTTCTCCATCCCTGCGGGCAGAGCCTGGGAGCAGCAGGAGGAGCCTGCGAAGGGCAGAAAACACCGGCCCTGAATTCCCCTGGGCCCTGCTGGCCCTGCCCAGCCCCCAGCAGGGACACGGAGCTGCCGTCCCGGCCCTGCCAGGGCGCGGATGCTCCCGGGACAGCCCCGGCCTTGGTTTCCTAAAACGCAACAAGTGCCCCTCTCCTGCTGTGCCCCGGCTGGAAATCCCCGCAGTGGGGCCACGTGGGCTCTGAACCTTCATCCTGGCGGTGCCGGGACCCTCGGGGTGGGCACTGCAGGACACGAGCAGCACCCCCGGCACTGAGCAGGACCCTCCTCCCCAGGGTGCCCCTGATCAGGCGCCGCTCCCTGCGGAAGCTGCTGCGGGATCGGGAGCGGCTCTCGCACTTCTGGAAAGCCCAGGGGAGGCTGGACGTGGCCAGCGAGGACTGCGCCGCCTTCTCGGAGACCAACGAGCCCCTCACCAACTACCTGGATGTGAGCAGGGACGCGCAGAGGGATGGGAGGGCACCCTCTCTTTGAGCAGTGCCCGGTGCCCGAACGCTTCCCGCAAATCCCGCGGTTCCAGGCAGCGCCCGGCGAGCCAGGGCTCGCTCCCGGCCCGGCCCTTTGTCCCCGGGAATGGGAGGATGAGGACAAGGCAGCGCATTCATGGCGGGCACTGCCAGCCCCCTCCCTGCCTGCTGCGCTCTGCCCACCCTCCCCGGGGACAGATTTCCTCCAAAATTCAAGTTACACGCTTTCCAGTGCCGAGCCCACCGCAGAGCTCCCGGGACAATCCCATTCCCCAGTTCCCTGTCCCCAAAGCCCCCGGCTGAGGGTCCCCTCGGGGCCCAGCCCCCCAGGAAGGGGGCAGCTGCTGTACCCACCGTGCCGCCTTTTGTCCTCAGTTCCCATTGCCGTTCCTTAAATATTTGTCTCCTTTATTCCCCCTGGCACAGCCTGGCTGGGACAGACCAAACCCTGAGCCCCATCTGTGTCCTGCAGACGCCCGCGGCTCCCTCGGGCCAGCATTTCTGGGTGTGCTGATGGCTCACGGTGCTCTCTGCCCCCCCTCTTTGGCAGATGGAGTATTTTGGGCAGATCTCCATCGGGACCCCCCCCCAGAATTTCACCGTGGTGTTCGACACAGGCTCCTCCAACCTCTGGGTGCCTTCTGTCTACTGTGTCAGCAAAGCCTGCGGTGAGTGGGGACCCCCCGACCCCAGAGAGGCCACCGGGCACCACTTGGGGACCGTCCCCACCCAGCTGAGCCCTGTAAGTCACACAGAGGTGACAGAAATCCAGGGGTCAGGACAGGGGGTGACAGCCCAGGAGCTCAGCAGGGGACAAACGCGGCTTTTGGGGGCTGTCAGCGATCAGCCGGCCCCAGAGAGCCCAGGCTGCTGCCGTGGGACACGGAGCATCCCCGAGCAGCCCCAGGGCTGCCCCAGAGCCCAGCGGGAATTGGGGAATGTGACCGGACCCCGCAGTGCCCTGGGGCTGCTGCCGGCTGGAAAGCAGGGCCAGCAGAGCTGACTCGGGACTCGTTAAACGCTGCTCCTGCCAGCAGCCCTTGCACCCTTCAGACTGAAACGGGAGAGGTTTCATTCCCCTCCAAACTCCAGCAGGTCCCTCGGCACAGTCCCCGCGCCCAGGAATTTTGGTGACACCATCCCTTTGCCTCACTGCTGGTGGCCCCTGGCAGCTGTGGCCACCCAAAAAAATGACATTTCTGGTGACAGCTCCCATCTCCTCCCCCAGCCGAGCACACCAGGTTCCGGCCAACCCAGTCCAGCACCTACCAGGTGGTGGGGACCCCATTCTCCATCCAGTACGGCACCGGGAGCCTGACGGGGATCATCGGCTCCGACCAAGTAGCCGTGAGTGCCCCCTGGGGTCCCCTGCTCCGGATGATGTGCCTGGGAGTAGCCCAGGGGCTCGGCACGGATCCCCCTCCTCCCTGCAGGTCGAGGGTCTCACCGTGAGCAACCAGCAGTTCGCAGAGAGCATCAGCGAGCCGGGAAAAGCCTTCCTGGATGCTGCCTTCGATGGGATCCTGGGGCTGGCTTATCCCTCCCTGGCCGTGGATGGGGTCACTCCTGTCTTTGACAACATGATGGCCCAAAATCTGGTGGAGCTGCCCATTTTCTCCGTCTACATGAGCTCGTACGGACGTGGCTTTGCTCCAGGGTTGCTTTAGGGAGCGGGAGGGGCTGCCAAAATACAGATTTTTTTACTGAGCTAGTGCGGGGTTTTAGGTACCAGGCTGAGCAGCCCAGACCTCAATTTGTGGGGGGAAATTTGGGGTAAATCCATGCTAAATGGATAAAAAAAAATCCCTCATGTGTCGTCCTCCTCCTCCCTGCAGGAACCCCGAGTCCCCCCAGGGAGGAGAGCTGCTTTTTGGGGGCTTTGACACCTCCCGCTTCACGGGCACCCTGAACTGGGTGCCGGTCACCCAGCAGGGGTACTGGCAGATCCAGCTGGATCAGTGAGTGGTGCTGGGCAGGGAGGGAGGGCAGGGCTGGCCTGGGAGGGCAGGACAAATCCCTCCTGCTCCTTGTCCCCTCTTGCAGCATCCAGCTGGGTGGGACAGTGACTTTCTGTGCCAACGGCTGCCAGGCCATCGTGGACACGGGGACGTCGCTCATTGTGGGCCCCACCAAGGAGATCAAAGAACTGCAAAACCTGATCGGGGCCGTGTCTGTGGATGGGGAGGTGAGAGCCAGGCTGGGGACAGGAGGGGACAAGGCTCGGGGACCCCTCCCTGCTGGAAGGGACACGCTGAGCCCCCGGCTGTGTTCCAGTACGCCGTGGAGTGCAGCAGCCTCGACGCGATGCCCGACCTGACCTTCACCATCAATGGGCTGCCCTACAGGCTCAGTGCCCAGGCTTACACCCTCGTGGTACGGCTGCAGCTCCCCCGGCACCACCAACCCCAAATCCCAGCGGCTCCAGTGGCAAAGCTGGCCCAGTCCCACCCCGGGAGCTGAGCAGGGTGTCCCAGAGGGTGACAAACCCCGCTGGTTTCTGCTTTGCCACCACTCCTGGGTGTTCCACGAGGCTCTCGGCTTCACCCCCTTCTCCCTCCCCAGGAGTACGGCGATGGCGAGGCCTTCTGCACCAGCGGCTTCCAGGGGAACGACATCCCCCCTCCCACGGGGCCCCTCTGGATTTTGGGGGATGTTTTCATCCGTCAGTTCTACGCCGTCTTCGACCGCGGCAACAACGCGGTGGGGCTGGCCCCCGCCGTCCCTTAGGGCTGTGACACCCGTGGGGCAGGAGAGGGACAGAGCTGGGCAGGGCAGGGGATGTCAGCACAGCCCCGGTGTCCCCAGGGGGTGAAAGCACCCGGGGATGCAGCTGAAGAGCCCGGCAGAAGTTCAGTCCTCGCCAGGACACTGTGACACAGAAACGTCTCGAGCAGCTCTGTGATCTGCTCTGCACGTTCTCCATTTTTCAATCCTGAGCCAATAAAAGCTTTAATAAACCCAACCCTCTCATGTTCTGCAGCCCAGCAGGAATCCTGCACACCTCAAAGGGTTGTGCTGGGGGTTAAACCCTCCTCGCCCTCCTCCCTGGGTGACCCATGGCACTGCCAGGGCTGCACTTCCCAGGAGGCAGAAAGAAGAGGATGCTTTGCCCAGGCACAGCAGAAATCCCAGAGGTGGCTTTGGCCATCCCTGAGCACCCCACGGGCATGCGGGCAGGGCAGGGGCCGAGGGAGCACTGGGAATACACCTCTCCTCAGTCAGCAGCTGGTGCTGGAAAGCAAAAAGGTAACGAGGAGACTGGAAAAACCCTGGGGGAGGTCTTTCTGTGCCATAAAACCCCCGGAACAGCGCTGGGTGATTTCCACAGAATTTTATTCCCCTGGGGAATTTACAACGACTTCGTGCTTGGTGGGTCCTTGAAACGAGAAGGGACAAAGCAGCTGCTGAGCCCNGGGCTGTGGGGGGCTCCTGGCCACGGGGGCCAGTGGCACACGGACTGCTGACGGCACAAGGGCTGTGTGACAGCACACGAGCAGCGACGACTCACGAGTGATGCACCCCGGGGCAGCGAGAAAGGGAAGCTCAGAAAAGGTTATTTTTATCCAGGCCTTTGCTCTGCTTTCCCCGCTGGCCCTGAGGCAGTGCCAGGGCCGGGCAGTGCTGCGGTGCCCAGGGCCCAGCCCAGCTTGGTGGCTGCTCCATCCTCGCTGGACCCGAGCAGCCTCCGGGGCTGGCAGCTCTGCAGTGCCCCAGATCTGGCTGTAAACTTTGCGGCTGAGCCTTGTGGCTGGCAACAAAGGGAGGTATCTGCCTTGCCCACAGGCACTGATTGTGCCGCTGACCGGCGTGGGCTCGCTGACGTTTCCCGTGTTGACTTCACCCCCCCTCGCTGCAGCCCCAGATAAAGCGCTGGGGCAGCCGGACAAAGGTCTCCGGTCCCTCTTCCACCTTAACCCTTAGCACGCCAAGGTGCTGCTGAGCACGAGCCCAGGGGTTGGGGGATGGGGGAGCATCCCCCCAGCACGACAGGGACCAGCCAGTGTCCCCAAACAGCAGCTGGCAGCGAGAGCTGGACCCACTCAGGACTGCTCTGGTGCCGTGTTTTTGGGATCCCAGAGCATTCCGTGCCCCCTTGACAGGTCTGGGGGGGAAGTTGCTCCAAGAAACGCGAGCGTTCCAATAAAGAGCAGCACCCCGGTCCCCCGAGGAGGCTGAACAGCGCGGGGAACACTCGGGTGCCCTTTGCTTCCTTCCCTTTCCCTCTCTCATCCTGCCCTGCAGGGCACAGCCCGTCCTCTCCGTGTCCCCAGGAGCCTTTCCCCCGGCTGTGTCAGTCCCGGCCCGGGTTTCATCACCTTCCTCACAGTCACAGGCCACAAACCCCACGCCTTTTCCTCAGAATCGCTGACGTGGGGGAGCAGCCGGGACGGGACTGAAGCTGTGGTGGTTGGAGCTGCTGAGCAAAGCCTTGGCCATCACCTCCTCCCGCTGCCTTCATCCAGGCACAATCTCAGCCCGGGGAGGGGCATCAGGAGAGCAGGAGCTTTGGAAAAATCCCTTTTTCCCGTGAAATCAAACAAAAGCCAGAGCTGATGCTGATGTACCCCGGTGGGTACAGCCACCCCTGGCAAAAGCAGAAGTGGCCGTGGGCATCAGCCGCAGTTTGGGATCGGCCACAAGCCCCGGCAGCGTGCAGAGGCATCGATCACCTGACAGGGTGAGCCGAGGAACGAGGGCAGAAGTTGTTGTGGGGGGAGGTTGAACAGTAAATTCTCTCCGCCAGAGCAAAGGTGAAGCAGGATGGTGGAAAAGGGCTGAAAACAGGGATTAGGAGAGAGCTGCTCCAGGGAAACGCCAGCCTTTTACCCACCGCCGGTGAGAACTGGCTCAGGTGCTTCTGCCTCAGCCCAGCTCCTCCCAGCGCCTGCCCTCTGGGGGGAAAAACAGATTTTTCTGGCCAGACAGGTCCAAAAATTACGCCTGGAGAGGAGGGGGAGGAGGGTTTGTCCTGCTGAGTGCAATGATCCTCCCCGAGATCCCAGCAGGGTCTGTAAGGGGAAAAAAAAAAATCTACAAAACCGATGGAAGTGGAAAAGCAAAAGATGTTGGGGTCTCGGAGGGACCCCAAAATCTGGGCACGGAGACCACCCTGGGGAGCTGCTGGTTCAGGGTGAGGGAGGGTTCACAGATGGGGGACCCCGCTCCCACTGCAAACCCCAAATCCTTCCGAATGCTCGGCAGAGACACGGCGGGACCTGCCCTCGCACGCCGGGAAGCAGAGCTGTGCCTTTGCGGCCGTGGCCAAGCAGGTTTCCCCACTCCAGAGAGCCCCGGGGTGCTGGGAGAGACGGCCAGAGGCGTCCTCGGCTGCTCCATGGGGGCAGCTGAGCTCCCCAAAATCGCATTTCTGATTGAACACATCCTGCAGGAGATGTCCCCTGCCCTGCTCCCTCTTTTGGGGCTGTCACCAGCTCTGTTCCCTCTTTTTGGGGTGTTTCCGTGCTGGCTGTGGGTGCTGGCCGGGACCCCCGAGGGCTGGGGATGGCAGGGATGGAGGGGCTGGAAATGCTCCTGATTCCCACCCTGCTCCTCCCCTGCCTGGAAAAGGAGAAGGAGCCCCACAGGACTCCTCAGAGGGATCCCAGCCCCTCCTCGCCTGTGCCCAGCTCCCAAATCCGCTTGTCCCATCCCGTGTTATCAGAGCAAAGTCCGGGATGGCTCCCGGGATGCTGCCCCCGGGAAAAGCCCCGCCCGGCTTTTGTTCTCATCCCTCAATAATTGCCCAGCACAAAAAGGGTCCCGGGGAGGCGGCAGAAAGGAACCGGGGGGAGGATTCTGAGCCAGAAGAGAGGCCAAAAGCCAATCCCAAACTCCAGCAGACGGGGAGAACCTCGTTCCCCTTCCCCTGTGGGACCCGAGCCGGGGACACTCGGCAGAGCCCCGGAATGGAAGGGAAATCCACGGACATCCGCCAGCCCCGGCAGGATCTCGGCCCCTTTCTGCTGATGTCACGGAGCCGGGCCCTCAGCCGCCTTCCCCGGGAGGGCCGGGATCCGCCGCCCTTCCCCGGATCCTCCTCCCTCGCCTCTCCCCTCCCCGGCCCGGCTGGAGCTGAGCGGGGAGCCCCGGCTGCCCGGCCGCCCCGGCAGGTGAGCGCTCTGCAGGTGAGTCCCCGCAGACCCCCGGAGCGACAGCGAGGAGGCAAAAACGCTGGGGAGATTCCCCTTTTGAGTTTAAAAACATCTGGCCTGCCAAAAAGCTGGCGAAGGGACTGGGAAGTTGGTGGGTGCTGAGACACGAGGCGCTGCTGGTGCCGAGGATGCTGCTCGCGGCCGGGCACGGGGGGCAGAGGGTGCAGGGGGGCCTGGAGCCCACAGCTGAGAGTTCCCTGCTGGTGTTCCAAGGGGGAACGGCGCAGGGTTGGCCAACGCATCAGGGAAAAATGCAGGGATGAGGCTGCCAGCCCTTCCATCTGTGCCTTGGCCGGCGGTGCCGGGCGCTGCCGTGGGGATGGAGCTGCTGGGGCTGCTGCAGGATGCTGGTCCCAGCTGCGGAGGGGGTCTCAGGGATCCTGACCAGGCTCAGAGCACGTGGGGACACTGGGACACCATGGGGACATATCCTGCGGGGAGATTGCGGGATGCCCCTGGGCGGGGCTGCTCCCCGGGCTGTGCTTGAGGCACCGAGGAGTTCCACCCGGCTGGGGTCTTCTTCAATAAATGCGATTTTCAGCAGGACCCCAGGCGCGTGTGCCAGGCTTAGGGGGAGGGACTGCGCTGGAGAGGGGGTGGCAGGAGCAGGGAAGTGGCTCCCGGCAGCTTTGAATGGAGATGAACCGGCGAGTCCGGGCGTGCTCCGGCTCCTCGGGAGCCCGGCGCGGGCGGGGCCGGGGGCCGGGCTTGGCATGGGGGTTTCTGTCCCCACCACGCCTGGGGCACGAGCGCAGCGAGGACTGGCATGGCACTGGCATGGAGCTGGCACGGTGAGGACACAGCGACATCCGCGCTGCCGGGGTGCGAGCAGGGAGGGGGCTCGGGCAGCAGCACCGGCACCAGCGGGAGCCAGTGCCACCCCCACAGCCCGGCGGGTCCCTCTCGCCCCGCAGGGCCCGTCCATGGATGCCAGCAAGAAGGTGGATCTGAAGATCATCATCATCGGAGCTCTGGGGTAAGGAGCTGGAGAGGGAGGGAAGCCCCCCGGGCGTGCTGGGCGTGCAGCCCCTGCTGTGACTGCCCCGAGCAGGGCAAAGCCTCACCAGTGCCCCTTTCCTCGTCACCAGCGTGGGCAAGACCTCTCTGCTGCACCAGTACGTGCACAAGACATTTTACGAGGATTACCGCACCACGCTGGGCGCCAGCATCCTCACCAAGGTCCTGGCGGTGGACAACAGCCCCCTGAAGCTGCAGGTGAGCCCGGCTGGCACTGCCTGGGGTGCCCACCCTGATTCCAGGGCCGTGTGTGTCCCTCCCTGTCCTGCTGTGCCCAAATGCCCACCGGGGTCATGAGGTGCAGGGCTCGATGTGCAAAACCCGCTTTTCAGAGCCCGATTTTCAGCATCCATGAACTGCACTGGAATGCCACGGGAATTCTGGGGGCTCAGCACCCTCTGAAACTGCCAACACCCACCCTGCTGGTGTCGTGTGTCTGTATCTGTGCCCTCCTCTGCCCTAGATCTGGGACACGGGGGGCCAGGAGCGATTCCGCTCCATGGTGTCGACCTTCTACAAAGGCTCAGACGGCTGCGTGCTGGCCTTCGACGTGACGGACAGGGAGTCCTTTGAGGCCCTGGACAACTGGAGAGATGATTTCCTGGAGAAGGTCATTCCCAGGGAACAGGATTTCCCCATGGTGGTGCTGGGGAACAAGATTGACCTCAGTGACCGGCAGGTAAGGGTGGACCAGGGAGAGCGGGGTGGGCAGTGGGGGAGTCCCCATCCCTGGAGGGATTTGCAGGCTCTGCAGATGTGGCACTTGGGGACACGGTTTAGTGCTGGGTTCATGGCTGGACCTGAAATGATCTTAAAGATCTTTTCCAACCTAAGTAATTCCATTATTGTAGGGATGCCGTAGGGTCCTAATGGTTTACGGGGGCTGATCCTGCACCTCAGAACCAGTCTGCTCCTTATCTTCACATGCAAACCTCCCGGCAGGGAGCTGCCACCTTCCCCAGGGCTCTTGGAGGGGATGAGCAGCATCCCTCTGGTGCCCTTTGGGACAGAGGCTGTCCCCACCAGAGCAGCGGGAATTACAACCTCGGGCACTGCCAGCACCCTGCCCTCGCCCAGCTGTGCCTGGGTGGGTGAGGAGGGTCCCCTGTCCCACCCCTGAGCTGTGGCTCCATCCCCTCCTCGCTCCCTCCCCGCAGGTGCCCGAGGAAACGGCCTCCGCCTGGTGCAAGGAGAAGGACATCCCGTATTTCGAAGTCAGCGCCAAGAGCAACATCAACGTGGCCGAGGCTTTCGAGACCCTCGCGAAGCAGGCGCTGAGCAGGGTGAGCATCCTCCGGCTCCGAGCCGTGCCGGGGCGGGGGTTCGGGAGGGAGCTGGTCTGACAGATCCTCCCACACGGAATAACTCCCGAGAGCCCCGGGAATGAGAAACGCAGCAGTGGCTGATCCTGAATCAATAGGAACGGGAATGAGCTTTTCCAATTCCCGCAGCGGCCCCCACAGCGCGCCAGCACTGTCCTCTAGCGGCCGTCCCGCGGGGACATTGGTGTCCCCAAGCCCTGCGCTAGGCGGCTTTTCCCTGGATTTTGCCTTTAATCACCAGTCGGGGCTGAACCCCAGCGCTCCGCAGTCCGCGGGGCCGCTCTGAGCTGGCGTCACTCATCCTTTCCCTTCTCTGTTTTTATTTTTTTTTCCAGTATAAAGGGATTTTTGAGAGTTATTTAACCGACTCCATCAAGCTCACTCCCAACGACAAGCCCAAGAACAGCTGCTGCTGACCCCGCGATGCCCACAGCCCGGGGGTCTATGCCCGCTGCCCACCCCAGCCTGACCACGGGGACTGGCCGTGCCACCGCTGGACACACCAGGGCCGGCTGCCGGCACATCCCGGGATTTGCTGCTCTCCCGAGCCTCCCAAGCACCTCAGTGTCACGGTGGCCCTGTCCCCCCTCGATCTGCTGCCGTCTGGCACCCGAGCGGGCGATGTCCCTGCGGTGACGGTGCCGGGGATCCGGGCAGTGCTCCCGATGCCTCTCCAGAGACCACGGCCCTGGCACCACGGGTGACTCTCCCCAGGGCACGGCCTGGTGTCCCCACAGCTCTCAGGGTGGGTATGGGCTGGCCCGGGGGGACAAGTGGGGCTGGTGGCCCCTGGGACCGGCCACTCTGAGGCAACAACTCCGTGCCTCTGTTTCCCCTTCTCTCCCACATATTCCCCATCAAACACCTCCCGCCTCGCTGGAGAGGATTCTCAAAAAAAGCACTTTGCCAGGGGTACATTTTTCTTCTTTTTTTTTTTTTTTAAAAAAAGGAAATTAAATATTTCATTTTTATTTATATTTATGTGTTGCAAAACGCTCCCCAGGTCCTGCAGAAGGAGGACGGGATGGGGGCTGCAGATCCTGGTACTCCAGACTTTTCTCCCTGAGCCTGTTCAGCTTCTCGGGCCTGGGGGATGCATTTCGGGCCTGGCTTTTATATTTTTTTTTTCCCAGAGCAAATTTCGGGTCAGGGGAGAGGGGAGGTGCGAGGGTGGCTGTGCAGTGGCGGCGCGGGGACCTGGCCGGGGCGGCTGTCGGCAGAGGGAGCTCGCTGGGAGCAGAGCCCGGCTCCGCTTCCCTTTCCTGCCTCCCTCCCGCTCCGCACCGGGCACCCTCCAGCAGCTCCGTGCGGGCACCGGCTGGGGCTGCCCGGAGACGCGGTCACCCCGTGCCCCCCACGGCTGCAGCATCCCCCCGGCCGGGCGGATGGACTCAGATGCCCGGAGAGGTCATCAGGGACCCCCTGGCCTCTCGCCATCCCCCTGCAGACCCCCCACCCCCCACCCCCACGCTGACCGCAGTGGTCCCACAGACCCTCCCGGAGGCTGCTCTGGCATCACCCGGAGCTGCCCACGGGGACAGCACCCGTGGGGTGGCAGTGGCAGGGCAGGGGGGGTGGCAGGAAGGGTGAAACCTGAGCGGGGGCTGCAGAGCTGGAGCTGGACCGTCCGGCTGCGGAGAGGAACGGAGAGTTCCCACCCTCGTCCTTTCGCAACGCTCCGCCTGTTTATTTGGGCACCGGGCCGGGGAGAGGATTTGTCCCTTCCTATTGGGAGGAGAGGGGCATTAACTATTTCCTCCCCACGTTCTGCAGGCCCTTTCCCCAGGCTGGGCCTGCCCGGAGCCCACCTCGCCCCCAGCCCCACCCTGGCACCAGCCGGGCTGTTTGGACGCGGGTGCTGAGCACTGTCCGTGCCAGCAGCGATGTTGTTCCTGATCACACCCCTTCCTCAGAAGCTCCCAGCGCTGGCAAACAAAAAGCTGATGGGTTTTACCCCAGCAGGCAGGAGTTTGGACGCCCAGGGCTGAGCAGGTCACACAAACGCTCTCGGTGGAGAAGGGGCTCCCTCAGCCGGGGCTCGGCAGCCTCTGGCACCAGTCCGGGGCTGGTGTGGGTGCTGGAGCCTGTGAGTGGCTGGAGCTGGAGCCAGGTGGGAGCTGCACACTTGGCTCAGGGTCCACCTGCAGCCTGGGATGCCCGGAGAGGGCCAGGCAGGAGCACCCACACAGGCTGGGGTCAGACCTCGAGCCTCAGGAGCAGCTCAACCCAGAGCCCTCGGGCAGGCTCTGCGGTGCTGGGCTCAAACTGAGCAGGGCCCCAGCACTTTGTGCATCCACAGAACATCACTCCAGGCACGGGAATTGAGCCTGTGAAGGATGCTGCAGCCTCGGGAGCTGGCAGGATCTCCAGCGGCATCACCACCCCGTGCAATTCCTGGCTAACACACCTCACACCGTGCTGGAGCCCTCCAGCTCTCCTTCTCCCTCCATCCCTCCCGGGCAGGGTGTCCTGCTGGCCAGACAGCCCTGGCACAGCCAGGAAGGCCAGGAGACCTGGCAGGGTGGCCCGGTGCCAGGCAGGATGCTGGCAGGAGCAGCCAGAGGTGCTAAGCTGGTAACACTATCCCGCAGCCGAAACCTGATAAAGGACAGGGGGAGGTTTGCAACACGTGGGATTAACAAGGTCGGCTCGAGATTTTCTCAGGGTGAAAATCAAAGGGGAAAATATTTGCCTTGTGTGACTCAGAGAGTTCCTGAGCAGCCACCTGAGTGCCTGAGCTCACCCTGGCAGAGAACCCGGCCTGCGGCCGCTGCTGAGGAACCAAACCTGAACCCTCCAGCTCTCCTGTTTAATACCCAGAGAGACTTCCCAGCTGCTCTGCTGTCTCTACAGGTTTCCATTCACTCATTGAAACCACAAAAAGCAGTAAAATCCCATCCCTGATGCTGTCACCAAACAGGGATCATCCCAACCCTGTCGCAGACCTGCCCTCAGTATTTTCAGAATTAGAACTCCACGCTCTCCCTAAATCCCTGACTCCCAGTTTGCTTCAGTGGTCTGAGGTTTAGTCATCACTGCTCCTTCCCGAGACACATCCCAAGGACAGTGCCCAAAAACCATAGAATCCATAATTTAGGTTGGAAAAGCCCTCTGAGGTCATCAAGCCCAAGCCCACCATTAAATCATGTCCCTAAAAATCCACCTGCTCCAGCCTATGACAGGCACCTGGAGTTGGGTGGGATTAAATCCTTCCACTGAAATGTGAGAATTAAAATAAAGGCCCTGGAAAACACCTTAAAAAGCTGCAAAGAGGATTAAAAAACCCCAAGTTTTCCTGTCTGGAAACAGAAGCCCCATTAACCTGGAGCCGGGACTCGGGCAGTGGCTGCAGCCACTTCAAAGCCGACCCGATAAACCCCAGAGGTTCAAAGTACCAGGTAACCTTTCAAAGGCGTCAGACGTGAAAAACAAAAGCACGGCATCAGGCAAAGCCTTATCTGTGCCCCGCGGTGCCAGCGGGCCGCAGGGCAGCAAACACCTCCGGAGGCAGGGAGCCTCTCTGCGCCACCGCGGCCGCTCCCGGTCCCTCGTCACCGGCGGCAACGCCGCTCACCCGGCAGCGCCGGGCTCGGGGTGGTGGCCTGGCCCGCGGCATTTCTTTCCAAGAACACTCCTGGTGCTATTAATGACCTGAATCACCTCTCTCCCTTCCCTCAGCAGCTGCCCCAGTGCTGCAGCCTCAGTGAGAGGTGATGGGCTTGGTGGGACTGTCCCCCCCAGGTGTGACTGTCCCCCCAGATGTGATTGTCCCCCCAGGTGGGATTGTCCCCCCAGGTGTGACTGTCCCCCCCAGGTGTGACTGTCCCCCCCAGGTGTGACTGTCCCCCCAGATGTGATTGTCCCCCCAGGTGGGATTGTCCCCCCAGGTGGGATTTTCTCCCCCAGGTGCGATTGTCCCCCCAGGTGGGATTGTCCCCCCCCCAGGTGGGACTGTCCCCCCGAGGTTTGATTGTCCCCCGAGGTGTGACTGTCCCCCCAGGTGTGACTGTCCCCCCGAGCGATGCACCACCAGCCCGGTTTGAAGCACAGCGTCAGCCTCCCTGCCCGCCCAGGCACAGCAAACCCCGGCGATTCCCCCCCAGCCCCGATCCCGGCGGGGGCTGTCACCCCAGGGACGCCCCCGTGTTGGGCTGTGGGGGGCCACGGGGCTCTGCCCGGCCCCGGGGCTGGGCACAGCGGGGTCTGGGGACACGGCAGGGCTGGGAGCCGGCACGGAGGGGGGATTTGGGGCTGTGGCCGGTCCCGCAGGAAGCACCGGGACGTGCTGAGGTCAGCGGCCAGCCCGAGCCTCGGGACAGCAGCGGGATCAGCCCCGCGGGATGCGGGGCGGGCAGGGTGGTCCCAGGCAGCCTGGCACGGGGCTGCTCCGGTGCCCTTTTGTGTCTGCAATGCCCTACAGAGGTGCTGAGCTCTGGGGAGAGGATCCCACCTCGGGACAGAGCCCAGAGCGGCAATGACAGCGGCAAAAGAGTCCCGAGAAATCCGTGAAGATCTGGTTCGATCAGGATGGGTGGGTCCCTGCGCCCCAGGGCCAGGCAGCAGCTCCGAGGCGGCCGAGGCAGGACCGAGCCCGAGCAGGGCTCACACGGGAGGGGGGTGGCCCTTGGCACAGGGATGGACACCACCTTCCCATGGGAATTCCAGCGTGATGTGTACCTGGAGAACACCCTCAGCCTCCTGCTGTGGGTCCCGAGGAGGAGCTGACTATCCGCAAATTCCCCGATTTTGGGTTGGAGGTCGTTTAGACTCTGTCCTGGATGGAGAAGCAGCTCCTCGGAGTGTGGGGCAGACACAGGCAATGGTGATCTGCAGCTCCACTCGTGCTGACCAGAGGGAAAGTGTGGACTTGCCACCAGTGATAAATAACACAGAGAACAGAAATGTTCCATTTTTCTGCAGCTGCTGGATGGAGTTTAAAGATCAAATGCTTCAAATTGTGTCAGAAAGTTTATCCCAGCCGATTTTCTTATCATCAGCATCCCTGGGGATGTGGCTGGACCAGACCAGAGCCAGGGCACCTACAGAGCCTCCCTCAAGCCCTGGGTGAGGCTCAGGGCAGTGAATTCTTCTCACACCGGATTCCACTGGACACTGCATCCCTCTGGCCCCGAATGCTTTAGTTAACTTCAGTTCCCTTTAACCACCGACCCTTTCAGGGCAGGCTGGCACCTGAGCTGCCTCCTGGCCTCGTGCCACGGCTGCAGCACCACCAACACTCCCAAAACTCCTAAAAAAAGGCAAAGCAGGAAGAGCTTTCATCTAAAATCTGGCCGATGATCTCTCTGGCCAGGGGCGACAGGACCTCCTCCTCCTTCTCCTCCTCCTCCTCCTCCTCCAGCACGGCATCCTCACGTCCAACACCTGAGCTGCTGTGCGGGCATTGACCTCAGAGCCCCGAACAATAAGCGAGCTCATTTCGGAGTTTATCTCCCTCTATCGCTGGCCCTGCAGCGTTCGGGGTTTAATGAGCTGCCCAAGGCCACGGAGCAGCAGAGATGGGCCCACGTTCCCTTTCCCTCCCTGCTCTGCCTTGCACAGAGCTGGGGGGAGCAAGGAGAAGCCTCACGTTCTCCTCCACACACCTTCCCACTTTTTTTTTTTTTTTTTTTTAATTTTACA
>VXAC01004673.1:107451-129683 GCA_013399225.1 Rhipidura dahli | reverse complement strand
CGCCAAGGGGATTTACGGCGGCAGATTTACTCAGGAATTAGCAACACCAACGATCCAGCAGCTTGATTTATTATGAAGAGAGAGGCTGGAAGAGCCAAATATGTGAATTAATTATTGCTAGAATAAATCCTGCCGTCTTATCCCGCCTGGTTCCTGCTGAGATGTGTGGAGGGATTTGCCTGGCATAGGAGAGGCAACGCTGATGAGACACACTCGGTTTCTGGATTCTTGTTATGAGCAGAACTTTCTGTGCGTGGGCCTGTGGAAAGTGGTCCCTGCCCTGAGGATGATGCAGCCCAAATTGGTTGTTGCACATCCCGGGATGGAGGGAAGGGATGTGGAGCCCAGTGCCTGAGGGCAGAGGTTGGGAAGCACTGGCTGTGCACAGGAATCCAACCCAGCAAAGGGGATTTGGCCGTTCTGGGCATCCTGGTGCTCACAGTCAGCTTAGGAGGGAATTTTAAAGCTGGGAATGAGGAGTGCTCCCAGACTGAGCCCTGTCACACCGGGTGCAGGGTCTCCAGCTCCTCCCAGTGCCGTTTCATGGGATGTTTAGGTCCAGTTTGGGCAGGATCCTTCGTAAATAAGAGAGAGGAAATATCCCCTCAGTCTTGCTCCGTGGAGGAAAAACGTAGCTCCCGCAGCTGGGATGCTTTCTGCTCTGCCCTGATAAAATTCGTCCACACCTTATTTGTAAGCAAGCTGAAACCTGGAGCTGGGGACCTGTCCCTCTTTTCCTTGCAGATAAGTCCCTGCAGTGACATTTGTCCTGCTCACAGAGCGTTTCTGCCCCGGGTCAGAGATTCCCGGTACAGAAATGCCGTCCCATCCTCCACCTCCAGGACAGGATGGACGGGGGGATCCCAGAGGTGTTTTTCCTTCTCCGAGAGCGGATCCACAGGGGCAGGAGCACGTGGAGGAATGAGGTCTCAACAGGCATCCCGGCTCAGTGCCGGCAGGTGCTGCAGGAATGCCGCAAACTCTTTAATTCCTTTGGATTTGTGCTGCTCACCTGCTTTTCAAAGGCGAGGGCAAGGTCGGGGACACGTGGAGGGCAGTGAGGGACAACAAAGTCTCACTTCTCTTTCCCTTAAATGCCCTTTCCAGCTCACTCCTGCCAATCCCAGCTGCTTTTTACACAGGGAGGGGATGGAGACAGCACTTCCAGGGATCGGGCTGAGATGCTCTTGGGGTCAGGCACTGTTCTGCCACACTCAGCAAGGTGACAGCCCTGGGGACAGCAGGACAGGGAAGCTGGTGGCTTTCGGAGGGCCGTACTGGGGTGTCTGGACATCCCAAAGCACAACACCCCAGGCCACGTGCCCGATGCCTCACCCCGGCCCAGCCCTTCCCCGCAGATCCGCGGCTGCGGCAGCAATGGAGAGTCAGGGTGGGGTTGGGAACAAGTGGGGAAATCAAACAAATCCCAGGGAAAGCGGGTCCAACCCGGGCTTTGCTGCCCTGGTGTCAGCACAGGGCACATCCCCCGTGCCCACGGCGTTTGCTCCCTCTCAGCAAAGCGCAGGAGCCGAGCTGCTGAATATAAATATTTCTCTCAATAAACACCCCGTGAGCCAAACACCTTGGCTTCACCCTCAGTAGCTGGCAGATGCCTGCAGATTTTATTATTCTGGTTACCAGGCACGGAGCTAGTTTGGTTAGAAACTCGTGTGAAGTGGTACATCAAACATTGGCACCAGCCCAGCGCCAGCAGCACAAGAGCTCCTCTTCCCGCTGCCTGCGCTGGGCTGGGTCACTCACAACGAGAAAAGGGCCATCTGCCTGCTGGAAATCACCTATTTAACACTCCAAACGTTGGGGCCGAACAGGAAGAAAACACTGATTTCGTGCCTGGCTGCTGCGTGGTGAAGGTGCAGGAGGGGAGGGATGGGATGGCAGATCCCAGGGGGAAAGAGGGGCAGCTCCGGGCGGTGGGAGCTGGAGGAAAGCAGAGATGTCTCCTCCTGGCCCTGCACTGTGGCACAGGACCCATCCCATGCCTGCCCGAGATCCATCAGAGCCCTCAGCTCCTCCTGGCTCCTCTCACCCCCTTCTCCCTCTGGCTTTTATTCCCCCAGCCATCCCGGTGGTTCCTCGCAGAAAATGGACTGGGACGGCAAAGTTTTGACTGAACTTTATGGATTCTGGCATTCTGCCTTTTCTGAGGCGTGGATATTTTTCATAACTGATTTATACTCTCTTCTGGTGTCTTCCTCTTCTATCCCCAATGGGTAAAGGTTAAGAAAAGGTTAAATCCTTTAACAAATTTGTGTGCCCAGTGCGTGGCACCTGAACACAGCCCCCACTTCCCTGCCTCTGCTTCTTCCCCCTCCCCAGATTACTGGGAATGATTCTTTTCCCAAAATACTCGTGCCAGAAACGAGGGACTGTAGATGTGGCTGTACCACTGCCAACCTTTCTTCCTGAATCGGTTCACTGGTAGGTGAAGCCTGCGGCCATGCAGAGCCAAAGGTAAAACAAAACTAAATCAACCAAATTTTAAGTGCGAAAAAGAATTTGTGCCAAAATGCCCCAGCTGAATGCTCTGGGGTGCTTTGGTGGTGAGTTCCTGGTGTGGGCCATCAGCTGGACTTGCTCCTGGCACGTCCCCGATGTCAGGAGCTCGCAGGGAGCTCACAGGGAGCTCGCAGGGATCTCGCAGGGAGCGCAGGGGCGGATCTGCCGGGCTCCTGGTGCCCGATTGCAGAGGTGAATTATACAACATCCCTCTGAAATACCTGAGCCGAGTGAGTGACAGCAGGAACCTCCTTCTCCTCCTGCCCGGGCGCTCGGAGAGGCACGAAAGGGAGGAGGGGAGCGGGAGTGTGGCAGGAGGGTGAGGCAGAGTTCAGTCCGGGGGAGCACCCGGCGCTGCCACATCTGGCGCTGTCACATCTGGCGCTGCCACATCTGGCACCAAGAGCCCGGCACCTGCACCATGCCCGTCTCAGGGAGGAGCTGGAGGCTTCCTCTGCTGACCTTGCAGGACCTGGCCCCTTTCCCTGCCTTGCCCCAGGGCTCCCTGCGGCCGGAGCCGGGCGGACGCGGCGCTGAAGGCACCGGGCTGGGGCCGCGGGAGTCAAGACCTTGTCCCGGTGTTGCAACCAAACCCTTGCACCTGTGCCTGTGTTCTCCCGCCGGGCCCGGTCTGGGGGACAGGGGGGAGCCACTTTTATGGCCTTTTCTTGGGCAATGGGGCCGGGAGAAGGGTGTTTTGGATGGAGATTCACACGGGATTGGGAGGAGGTAGGACCTCTGAACCCCATCCCGAAGCAAACAGCAGCGAGGGCTGGGGGTGCCTTGCGCAAGGAGAAGGGGGATGGAGAGGGGCAGGCAAAGGAAGAAGCATTTCGAGAGCACTGATTTTTAGTCCCTAAAATGAGGAATTGCTCCTTGGATGTCCATCTCCAGCACTGGGATCAGTCTGGGCCCTTGTGTCACGCCTAAGGCAGGGATCAGATGGATCTCCCACCAAATTTTGACTCATTCCTTGGACTGGAGCTCCTGCTCTGTGCCTACATCAGCGCAGGAAAGTGGCTTTGTGCCAGTGGCTCCTATCAACACCAGCCAGGAACCTCAATGTGACTTTCNAAAAAAAAAAAAACAACACAACCACTCGCAATGAGTTATTAATGATATTTACAGGATAACTGCTTGGCAATTATTACCTCTGTAGGTCAGATGGCAATGAATCAGCCCCCTTCCCTCTGGCACCTCGGGCAGGGTGTTCCTCTGGCGCGCTCCAGACACAATGATTGATTTGCATACGATGAGGTTTCTTGGCAGTAGCTGCCGATGCCTCGAGCATGAACAAGGTACGGGGAATTTTTCCTCTGGGAGCGAGGAAAGGCCACACCGCTGCCTTCTCCTTTCTCCTCGCCCCGGCCGCGTGTTCCCTGCCCTTCCATCTCTCTCCCTGCTCCCTTTTCCCATCATTTTTCAGCGCTCGGAGGTGGCAGCACATCCCGGTGGGGCGGGTGACACCCGGAGGAGGGAGGGCAGCAGAGCCACCCCCGTGAACACTCCGTGCCAAGCTGCCCTCGGGGTCAGAGAAACCCCTGCAGCTTCCTTCTGCTGGCCAGTGCCTTTGGGGACACGCTCCTGTCCATTTCCTGCTGGTCCCATTCCTCGTCCCATTCCATGCCGATGTCCCTGTGCATCTCATCACCTGCAGCATCCTGGCCGGTGCCTGGCTCCTGCACTCCCAAATCCCTGTGGGAGGAGAGGAGAGGAGTCCAGGAGCCTGGAGAGGAGCCCAGGAGCCCGGAGAAGAGAGGAGCCCAGCATCCCGGCTCCAGCTCGGCACAGTGGTGCTGCTATGGCTTGGACACGATGGCAGCAGGGGATGAGCCCTGTCCCCCGCTCTGAGCTGGCCTCTCCCTGCCCTGTCACAGGAGCTTTTCCAGTCTCGAACTGCCTCTCCCAAGGCACCGGCAGCTCCCGCGCCAGGACACCGAGCAGGAGCTCAGGGGTGGCTCCGGAGCTGCAGCTCCCGGCCGGCTCATCCCGGCCCCTCCCCGCTCCATCGCTGTCCCCTGCCAGGGGCGTCAGAAGAAGCTGCCAAACCCTCGGCTCAGGGAGCGCGTGGCCAGGTGTGGCTGCTGCCTGCGGGCCGCGCTGCGAGGCTGAGCGCAGAGAGCCCAGCCCAGCCTCCCGCACATCCCCGAACCGGGGCACAGCGCCCGACCCTCTCCCCCCGGGCAGACAGCGGGGTTCGCCTCTCTCTGTCCCACTCCTCTCATCTCTTTGAACCTGGAAAGGAGAGAGACTCCGCTTTCCGCTGCCAATCCCATCCCCGGGCCGGCGCGCCGGGGTCGGGCGCTGGCACAAAGCTCCCCATTGTCCATCCCGGGGGCGGGGAGGCGGCCGCAGCTCAAAGGCCGGGCGGGCGCTGCCCACCGCGGCCGACAAAAGCATCTTCTGCTGCCCCCGGCCCGTGGCAGGGGAGGGAGGGGGCCCGGGTGACGTGAATATGGTTTATTGTCACCCAGAGCATGGAGGGACCCGCAGAGGGGATCAAACGGCCCAGGCCGGAGAGGGAAGGGGTGGGGTGAGGGGGGACATCCAAAAAGGCTCTTCTCCCTCTTCAGATCTCCGCTTATCTCCCCTGGCTATCTCCTGGGCTCAGCCCGAGTGTACCTGCTCGCAATTACCTCCCCAAGCCAATCAGGCGCCGAGCACAGCCCTCGGTCCCCTTGGCTGAGGTGATTTATAAATGACTCACGGGCTGCTTGGAGCGCAGAGCTCTGCACGGCTCCCCGGGAGCACCTCTCCTGCCACATCTGCANCAGCACAGGGACAGCAGATAAGAGCTCGGTGAGTGTGTTTGCAAGGCGAACTCCAGGAGAAAAGGTCCGTGCCCGGCATGCACAGCCTGGTTTGGGACTGGCAGGGCTGGGATCACCCAGCTCTGCGCCGAGGGGACACTCATGACCTGATGGGACTGTGCTGGTCACCCACATCAGGTCGCTGGAGTGGAGCAGTTCTGCTCTCAAGTGCTGTTTGCTCCAAGTATTGCTCCCATCTGTGCCCTCAGACCGAGTGAGGCCGAACTTTTACATTTCCGAGCATCACCCTCTCCAGCCAACCCCACTGCAGGGATGGGCTTCCTGAAAAACCCGTGAGTGCTTGGAGCTCTTCCCCCAGACCTTGTCCTTTATTTCCCTGCTCACACTGGAAGAGAGATCTTGAAAAACCTGGTCCCTGCAATGCAGCAGCTGCCTGGCACTCTGCTCTTCCCTCCACTCTCCTGGAATCGCTCCGGGCTCCTGCCCCAGCTGCAGGGTCTAAACCAGCTCTGCAGCTCGCCCTGGGCTCATCCCACCAGCACCAGGCCAGCTGCCTCTGCCTTTTGTTCAAGGAGCAGCCCTGCAGCTCCTCGTTCTCTTGAATTCCCAAATCTCAGAGGTTTAAGCTGCTGTTTGATCTGGGGCAAGGCCCGTGATAAGCCAAGGCAAGAACTTGACTCTGTCCGAGGCGCTGACATCACGAGCCTGTTTGTTCAAGATGGAATTTAATCATGGGGATATTTTCCCCTCTATACCTGCTCTGTTTATTATTTTCCTGATTGCCAGCACTTTCACTCAGCGGGGGAAATTAATTACAGAGCTGGGATTTAATTGGCTGCTTGGGTCTGCCTGGTGGCAGAAGGGATGGAGATCAGAGAGACCACCAGGAGCTCGGGTGGGTTCGCCAGCCCTCAGGAGCTGCTGCCGAGCCTGGACCTACAAAATATTCCCCAAGGAGAACTGGAAATTCCGAGCAGAGCTGTGGGGCTGGGGGAAAGTCTGGGAAGAGCCACAGGATCATGGGAAACGTGGGAAAACCGTGACTGCTTATCAGACAGGCATGAGGGACTGGGAAGAGCCCAGGGCTCTGATTAGTCCTGTTATCCAAAGGCAAAGCTTGTCCTTGCTCTTGGAGAGGAATCTGCAGGGGAAAAGGAGCAGCGGGAATGCCCTGCACGCCTGCAGAGGGCACTGGGAGAGGCACCCGGCCCTGCAGGAGGAGGGACGTGTCTCCTCTTTGCCCCACAGCCGTGGGCTGGGGTCCCTCCCGAGCCCCGTGGGTGCAGATCAGAGCTGGAATCACCAACACCCCATTGCCGCAGCAGTTTTGCCCCGTGATCTCTAAAGAGCGGTGTTGATGACCTCCCTTTGTAGACCCATTAGCTCCTATTTGCATAATGATCCCACTGACCTAAATTCTCCCCAAAGTTTCGGCTCCCCGCATCATCCTTTCCTTCCTGCCTTGCTTCAATCCGCTCCCGTCCTCACCCCGGGGTATCACCCAGAGCTCTCGGCAGTCCTGGGGAAGCACATTTTGCTCATCCCGGTGCCCCAGGCTCCATGTCAAGGTGTGCCCCGACTTCCAGCAGCGCCCAGAGAGGGGAGGGAAAGGTTCTGGCACACTCAGAGCACTCCGTAAGCTCTCAGCAGCCTGCACGCTGTTTCTCGGTACATTCTCCTGCCTGAATCACCGGCTTTTCCCACCCCCTCTTCTCCTCCTGCGTTGGGCAATGATCCACTTAGATCCACGCCAAAACACAAATAATTACCGAGATCCTCGTTTTATATCTGACCACTTCCTCCCTCCCTCCCAGCCCGGCCAGTTCGGGGTGATTCTCCCCTCTCCCCAGGCATCTCGGGGCACGGTAAAATAGGGGTTCTCTGAAGTTCATCATCCCTCTGGTGAGACCCAGATACTGGGCAGGACTGGTCTGCCGGGATGTTTTGGCATCTTCATCACTGGCATGAGTTAGCAACAGTTATCTCCCCGAGCATCACTTCCTAGAGGAAACCAGGCGCTCGGTCCCGGATCGGGAAAGCCGGGAATGCCGGGCAGGATCGGGAAAGCCGTGGAATGCCGGACAATGCGGCAGGAATGCCTCGGATGGGACCCAGCCCTCGATGCCGGTGCCCGTATCTGCCACCGAGGCAAACCAGCCCGGCAAAGCCTCGCCAACCCCACCGCTGGTGAAACTGAGGCACGGGAAAAGGTCAAGTGCCTCGCCCGAGGCAAAAAGGCAACTCCCGGAGCCGGGATTAACACCCCAGCCCGTCTGCCGGCCGATCCGGGCCGCGCTCGGGTCACTCCGCACGGCACCGCTCATTAGCACCGCTCATTAGCATCGCTCGCCTCCAAAGAGACGGGGAAGCTGCCGTGGCCCGGGAGCAGCAGCAGCAGCCCCTGGAGCTGGGAGAAGCCACTCCCAGGACCTGCCTCTCTGCCACGGGGAAACTATTTAGGGTGGAGGAGCTCGGGGACGGCTCCAGACGCTGGAGGTGTCCGCTCTGCTGTACCGCAGGTGGGGCCAACTCCAGCCGCATTCTTGGCTTTGCTCTTTCTAATTTCTTTTTTTTTTTTTTTTTTTTTTTTTTTATTTTTTGGGAAAAAAATGNNNNTTTTTTTTTTTTAATTTTTGGGAAAAAAATCTAAATGATCCAGAGATGAGCCAGGCCAGGCCTCGTTATGTCATCGAACGTCCTGCCTACTCTGTCAGCCTCTTCGATGAGGAGTTTGAGAAGAAAACCAGAACTTACCCTGTCGGGGAGAAACTGAGAAATCTTTTCAGGTAACAGGGAATGGAACAGAATGTAAACCAGATTTAGTCAGGGACTGGGAGGATATCGTTCACACCTGGGGCACAGATCCCGTTTTTATCCTGGTCTTCAGGGGTTTGATGGATGAAAGGCATGGGAGAAATGCAAATTGGGCTGAAGAAAATGAAATTGGTGGCTCTTTGCTGGCAAGTCAGCAGAACAAGTCTGCACTGAGTGCATTTGGGATTTGGGGCTCTGTTTTCCAAGGGTTTTTATAACAGTGGGAAAAGCACAGTTGGTGATGCAGGCGTTGGTGTGTGGATTATTTTTCAAGCTTTTCAGCTGGGATGTGCTTTTATCAGCTTTCTGCCTGAAACCAGCACCACCTTAAAGAAAGGTTTACAATTATGCAAACAAAGGTTAATAACCCTGCTGATCACTTTCTTGGAAATCAATCTCCATTCCTCAGAAAAGGGAAGGCAACAATAGAGGAAAGAGAGGGCTCAGAATGTGGTGAGGGAGAACGGCTGAGACATTCCTACGAAGATCCTTCCCCACTTCCAGCTCATTTGCTTCCTCCCTTCTTTGCTTCTTTGCTTTTATTTTTTATCTCCCCTCCAGATGTTCAGCTTCCAGGCTCAAGCTCACCCTCTTCCGCCTGTTCCCAATTCTGGCCTGGCTTCCCAAGTACAAAATCAAGGAGTACATTGTGCCCGATGTCCTCGGCGGGCTCAGTGCGGGGACGATCCAAGTGCCACAAGGTGAGGAGCGTCACCCTCTGGGTCTCCAAGAGGGAATTGCACTTTTGCAGCTCGAGTAGAGGTCTGCAGGTGATGCTGCTGCCCAGCTGGGAGGGGTTTCAGGCTTTTATTGATGACCCCAAGCTCTCCCTCCAGCCTGGTGGCTCCTGTATTTCCCTGCCTGTTCCCCTCGTGTTTTCCAGGGATGGCCTTCGCCCTCCTGGCCAATCTGCCTCCTGTCAACGGGCTCTACTCCTCCTTCTTCCCCCTGGTCACCTACCTCTTCCTCGGGGGCATCCATCAGATGGTCCCAGGTGAGGAATTGCCTGCACAGAACAGTGCAATGCTGGTGTGCCCCAGAGCTGGGCTGTTTGCCCTGCCAGGGCTCTGTGGGATCCCCAACCCCGGCTGCACTGCAGGATGTCACCCCGGTGACCCGGTGCCACCTCCTGCTGTGGGGCTGGGGATGGGCTGAGTGGCTCGTTCTGCACGGCCCCACCTGCCCAGGAGCCTTCCAGGCCAGGACTGTCCCCAGAGGGAACTGCTGACCTCCCCGTGCTGTCTGCAGGGACCTTTGCTGTCGTCAGCATCATCGTTGGCAACATCTGCAATGAGCTGGCTCCAGAGTCGGACTTCCAGTACTTCAACCACACCACCAACGAGACCACCGTGAACACCACGGCCCTGGAGGCAGCCAGGCTGCAAATCTCAGCCACTCTGGCCTGCCTGACAGCCATCATCCAGGTGAGGGCTCTGCTGTGTCCTCTGGCTCACACCAGAGCAGAAATGGTGCTGGCAGATGCTCAAAGAGATGCTTCTGGGTGGGTGATGCCTCCGAAATAGAGATTTTTGGAGGTTTTTTTTGATCTTGGGGTGCAATTTTCTGCATGGACCACCAAGAGTGGCACCCTCAGCCCTCTTGTCCCCATCCCTGCTCCAGGACACCCCTGCCATGGAGTGGGAGATCCTCTCCCAGAGCATCACCCTGCCCCTCACGGGCTCTGCATCCCTTGGGGCTGCCTCTGCTCTGCCAACACCTCCTCTGTCCCTCCCTAGCTGTGCCTGGGCTTCCTGCAGTTCGGCTTTGTGGCCATCTACCTGTCCGAGTCCTTCATCAGGGGCTTCATGACGGCGGCGGGGCTGCAGATCCTCATCTCCGTGCTCAAGTACGTCTTCGGCTTGACAGTCCCGTCTTACACCGGGCCCTTAGCTATCGTCTACGTAAGTGGGGGCTCTGCACAGCCACCTTCCCCTCCCCAAAACAGCCTCACCCCACCCCTGCCCAGGGAATCGGGGCCCAGGAGGCAAGGGGAGGGTGGAGGGAAGGGGAATGGCTGCCCCAGCACAGCCAGGCTGCTGCTGTGCTCCCTGTCCAGCGTTATCCGAGCCCTGGCTGCGTGGTTTTCATGGGAAATGATGAAATGGGGCTGGGGGAGTTGTTAGCAACAGAAATGTTTCCTCTGAGCAGGTTTGGGATTCCTGGGATTTCCTGCATCTTCCACGGATGCTGAGCTGCATTTAACCACCAGCACAGCCCCAGGGCCGGGGGCTGATCCCCCAGCACAGGGTTTTTAGCACTTCTCACATCTCAGGGTGCTCCTTATGGCAACAAGTGCTGCCCATTGCTCTGTCCGTGTTGTCCCCAGTCTCTGGCTCCCCGTGACGCCTTCTCCTCCTCTCTCCCCTTCAGACTTTCATTGACATTTGTAAAGGTCTTCCCCAAACCAACCTGGCCTCCCTGGTCTATGCCTTGGTCAGTGCTGTGCTCCTGATCATCGTCAAGGAGCTCAACCTCAAGTACATGAAGAAGATCCGGATGCCCATCCCGATGGAGATCATCATTGTAAGTGACACCTGGGCTGTCCCCAGGACCCTCCCCTCACCTCACAGCCCAGGACCACCCCTGCTGCCAGCAGGGCCACCATGTAGGACATCTACACAGTGAATGTGACACAGTTTGGGGTCAGAAACTGGGCCACCCTCACGCTCATCCCTGCTCCTGCACCCTGCTGATGCCGAGGGTGAAGAACACAACCCCTGCTGGGGCTGTTCTGGCCTTTCCCAGCCCAGATTTGGTGCTGGTTTTACTCTGGGAGCACGGCAAGGTTAATGCCCTGAGCCAGCTCAGCTCCTGCTGCTCTCAGCTCTCCATTCCCTGTCCTTGCAGGTCATCGTTGCCACCGCCATCTCCGGCAGCTTCGGCATGCCCGACAAGTATGGGATGCCCATAGTGGGGAAGATCAGCATGGGGTAAGTGCTTGGGCAGGTCTGACTCACCTTCCAGACAGTTTTCCTTCCTCCTCCTCCTCCTGCAGCCTGGAAAACACCTCACTCTTCCCTGCTGTACGAGTCCCCTTCCAGGAGCGTCAGCGCGCCCTGTTACACAACCACCCACCCCCATCCTCCGGAGCGTGGGCACGGATTATGTCACTCCTGAACCCTCCAGCTCCTCACCCACCCCCTCCCCAGCCCCTGGACAGCAGCATCACAATTCCTCATCTCTGCCCACAGCTTCCCAGAGCCCACCCTGCCCCTGGTGAGCAAGTGGAAGGACATGGTGGGCACGGCTTTCTCTCTCGCCATCGTGGGCTACGTGATCAACCTGGCCATGGGGAGGACCCTGGCAGCCAAGCATGGCTACGACGTGGACCCCAACCAGGTACTGCTGGGGCTGGGGCGGCCCAGGACTGCTCCCTTTGCTCTCAGGCGTGAAGGGAAAAGCTCACGGCGTGAGCGGGAAGCGTTGGGACGTGCTCGGCTCAGAGCAGACGTGCTGCTCCCGTGGAGGCCCCGTGGCTTTGTGCCATGTGGAGGGCGAGGGGACACGGCTGAGCCCTGTCCCGTGGGCTGCAGAGAGGCTGGGAAAGGGAGAGGAGCTCTGGGCTGGGCTCTGTGCCTTGCTCCCCCTCCAGACTCGCAGCTGGCTGAAGCACCGTTCAGGGAGCAAAGACCTGGATTCCTGGTGTGTCACCCAGATACTGTGAGAGGCAGGAGATGAAATAATCCTCTTTTGTCATCCCTGGCACAGGAGCAGCTTTCAACAGCAGCCACACATACCACATGGAGCCCTGCCCTGAGTGTGTCAACACATGACAACGTGTTTGTGTGGAATTGTGCTTCCAGGTTTCCCTGCTAAGCCAGAGCCTGTCCCAGACCTTACTGGAAGGAAAGAGTCTGGGATGCACTGCAGGGAGCCCAGAGCCTGCCCTGGCCACATGAACCCGACTCAGGCACCCGCTGTCTTGCCATGTGTCAGCAGGAAGGGCAGCTGTCCTTTCTGATGGACATTCCCCACATCTCCACAGGAAATGCTGGCCCTGGGCTGCAGCAACTTCTTTGGATCCTTCTTCAAAATCCACGTGATCTGCTGTGCTCTCTCCGTCACCCTCGCCGTGGATGGGGCAGGAGCAAAATCCCAAGTTAGTTGTTCCTCCTCCTCCTCCTCCTCCTCCTCCTCCTCTCCTCCCTGCCTTCCCTCCTCACATGCTGCCAGCCAGACGTGGCTGTGCAGCTCTGGAGAAGTTTCACACCCAAGTGCTTCACCTGGCTGAGGTTAAAGCAGAATTCCCTCCCTCCCCAAGCCCACTCTGGTCCCTGGATGGTTCTCTGGGCTGGGCAGAGCTGTCAACCCGCAGTCCCAGCCCCCTGGACTGGGCACTGAGGGAAGTTTGGGGTTCCCTGTGAGATCTGCAAACCCCTCCCCGTTTTCAGAGGCAAACATCCCCTCACATGCAAGGCTGCAGTGCCCAGCTGTGCCCCTGGCTGTGGCAGCAGGAGGGGGAACACCCAGGGGAGCTTTGGGAAGCCCTGATGTTTGCAGAAGTGATTTTCTTTCCTCTTTGCAGGTGGCGAGTTTCTTTGTGGCTTTGGTGGTCATGGTGACCATGCTGTCGCTGGGAATCTACCTGGAGCCTCTTCCAAAGGTAACACAAACATCTGTGCAGGCAGAGCCATTGCAACACTCGCTCTCCACACCCAAACAAAGGCACAGCCCCGCTCCAAAAAAACGGCTCCTGATGCAAACAGCAGCACGGGACGGTTTGTTCCTGGCCTGGGGACCCGTCTGCAGTGGGTGTCTGCAGGCAGGAATCACAGAATCACAGAATTCCAGGCTGGTTTGGGTTGGAAGGAACTTTAAACCTCATCCCTGACACAGGCAGGGTCACCTTCCTCTATTCCAGGTTGTTCCTTGGACGGGGATGGGGCAGCCACAACTTCTCTGAGCAAACATAAGTCTAAATTAGAGTGAAAAAATCATCCCAATCACCCTGCTCAGACCCCAGTGAGATCCTTGTGAGCATCACCCTTGGGATGGAACCGGCCTGAGGCGGGCAGGTGCTGCAGGAAAGCATCCCCTGGCAAAGGTGGCACAGCCCCATCCCTGCTGACAGCAAACCCCTTCTCTGCAGTCTGTGCTGGGGGCTCTCATCGCTGTGAACCTGAAAAACTCCCTCAAGCAGCTGGCTGACCCCTTCTACCTGTGGAAGAAGAGCAAGCTGGACTGTGTGAGTGCCTGGGGTGGAGGGAGGCGTCACCTGGCTGGGGTAGGATGAGTAAAAAAGTCTTTTGTGGGGTTTTTTTTGGGGGGGTTCTGAATCCCTCGCAGGAGGTGGGTTTGGCTCTCTTGGTGGGATGCTGCTCCCTGTCCTGCCCAGCTGAGCACCCTGCAGCTCAGAGCACATATCAGAGAGGCCTGAACTCTTACCTGCTGTGTTTAAATGCCAATCAAGTGCAGAGCCTGTTTGCCCAGAACTAGCCAAACCGGCCCTGCTCAATATCTGGGAGTCATGACTTAAAAACTCACACAATGGCCCTCCAGGGTGAGGAGAGCCCTTCGGTGTGATAAGGACTCCGGGCGCTGGTTGATGTATAAACCCAGGCAGGGGGTGGCGGGGGAGTGAGAAGGGAATTTGGAAATGTCTGACATAAAAAGACGGTGTTTGGACAGGACTCCCAGGGCCGAGTGCCGTGTGTGGACACGGAGCCAATATCCTGTCAGGGCCTGGCAAACCCCCCTTATCGGGGCAATCAGCAGCCCAGAGGGGCTGGCCCCAGTCACCAGGAGCTTTCCCAAAACCCTGCTCAAACAGGGAGAGATGAGTTATCAATTCAGGCACATCTCTGAGGGGGTTTTTCCAGCTGGGAGGGGAGGTCTGTGGGAAGCTGCTGCCCCTTTGCCAGAGCACAGACAGACCCCACACGCCCCAGAGACCCCAAAATCCTGGGCAGACACTGAGGGTGGGCTGAGTGGAGATGGACAGGGCTGCCTTAGGAAGGTCCTGGCAGATGACAGTGCAGTGAATGGGACTCCTCTGACTGGAATCTCCTTGGAATCTGAACCAGATTCAGCTTCCTGTCCCAAAATGGGGATGTCAGACCATTGGTGTTCATCACCTGAGTGCTGGTTGTGCTTCAGGACAGCCAACTCCAGCTAATTCTAACAAAACCTCCATGGATGGAGGGAGGGAAGCTCTTCCTTGCCATTTATGCACTAAGTGAATATAAATTAAGATATTGAAGTCATCAAAGTTACCCTTATTCACCCAAAGTCAAATTTAGGTTTTATTAATCTTGAGGATGGGATTAAAACAACCTGATGACGATTTTCAGAGGGGATGTTTAAATGCAGGGCAGGATTGGTCTCAAAGGGAGGGAGATGCTTGAGAGCTGACACATAAAAATGACAAATGGCAGAGCTCTGGGCTGGAGTGGGGCAGATTTTGGTCTCCTCTGCTCAGGCCCTTTCCAGAGAGACAATTCCTTATTTTCTCTGCGCTGCTCCGACTGCCAGCAGGAGCTGCTGGGGGCTGGAGCAGGGAGCAGCAGATGGTGGGATCTGCAGGAGCCCCTTCCCAACGAGCCAGGCTGATCCTTTTCGGATGGAACGAGCAGAGCCAGCGCTGCTTTTACAGCTGGAAAGAAACTGGGGCTCCTGGCAAACTTCCCAGCAACGATGGTTCACCCCAAAGCATCCAAACTGTGGCGTTGGAACAGCTGCAGAATTCAGGGCTTGGCCTATTCATGTTCAGCTGGGAGGGTTTGGGAGTCCAGGATAGCAGCACAGAACCATTTTCCACCCATTTTTCACCTGTTTTCCACCTGTTTTCCACCCATCTTCCACCCATTTTCCACTCATCTTCCTCCCATTTTCCACCCATCTTCCTCCCATGTTCCTCCCATGTTCCTCCCGTCTTCCTCCCGTCTTCCTCCCGTCTTCCTCCCGTCTTCCTCCCGTCTTCCTCCCGTCTTCCTCCCATCTTCCTTCCATCTTCCTCCCATCTTCCTCCCATCTTCCTCCCATCTTCCACATGTCTTCCACCCGTCTTCCTTCCGTCTTCCTCCCGTCATCCTTCTGTCTTCCTCCCGTCTTCCTCCCATTTTCCACCCATTTTCCATCCACATCCTCCAGCCCGCTGTTCAGCAGGATGACCTGCCACGTTTTCCCTCCTCTCCCTGCAGCTGGTGTGGCTCGTGAGCTTCCTCTCCGCTTTCTTCCTGAGCCTCCCCTACGGCGTGGCGGTGGGCGTGGGATTCTCCGTGCTGGTCGTGGTTTTCCATACCCAGTTGTAAGTACCCCCCCTGCCCCCGTGGCCACGAGAAGCACGGGAGAGCTCCCAGGGGCACAAAGGAGGGATGGGTGATTTTTTAGAAGCGACCTCTGGCCCGCAGGAGCCCCGGGGAGCGCAGGTGTCCTGCCTGGAATGTGCAAACAGGAATGGCAGGCGCTAATTGACCGCCTGCATTCCCGCTCCCCTGCACATCCCAGGGCAAGGGGAGCCGCCAGGAATTTGCTTCACCCCGGAGAGTTCTCAGCACAAAGTCCTGCTCACGGGAGGAGCGAGCCCTGCCCTGGTGTGAGGTGTTCACGCCATTTTTAATCCAAAAAGATCTTTATTAATATTTCCCAGTCTGGCATCTCGAACTGCTGAGTCTTTCTTTTGCCCTGTAGGACTCTGCAGGGATGAAATGCAGGTGTTTTCCCAAAGCAAACCCCTCAAACCCTGGGGTGGAATGTGAAACAGAAGCACTTTTCTTCCCCTAATGCTGACCCCTTCTTTCCTGCAGCCGCAACGGCTCTGCCCTGGGCCAGGTGACTTCCACGGACATCTACAAGAACCCCAAAACCTACAACAAGGTGAGCTGAAGACGGAGCATCCTCAGAGAAAATGCTGCTCCTTACCACTGGTGCCCAGGCTCGCTCTGAGCTCTTGTCTCTGGTGCAGGTCCATGAAGTGAACGGGATTAAAATCGTCACCTACTGCTCGCCGCTGTATTTCGCCAACTCGGAGATATTCCGGGAGAAAATCATTGCCAAGGTGAGCAATTCCTCAACAGATCCCTGCCTGAAGCCAACCCCAAACCACCCTTGCCCTCTCCTGTGTTGCTACACGGGGATAATTAAGCTGTGGATGACCATGAAGGACGGTCACATCCATCCCCTACTCCTCAGTCCTCCTCTCCCTGATCCTCAGGGCTGTTGGCAGAGCTCCTTTTAGGGGCTGTGCCTGAATCCTGGCAGGTTCCTCCTCCCAGCTCCCCCAAAACAGGGGCATCCTGCTATTCCAAGTCCATCCCTGCGTGTGCAGGTACCCTGAGTTCCAGGAGATGTTTGGTTGCCCCCAGGGTCACCCCAATCCAGTGCCCAGGCTGGGAAATGCCAGGAGAGGATCAGCAGCTCCTGACTCTTGGAAGAGACTTTTTCAAGACAAATCTCTCTCTCTCTCCCACAGACAGGGGTGGATCCTGGCAAGGTGTACTTGGCCAGGAGGAAATTTGTGAAACGGCAGGCGAAGGGCACAGCACAAGCACCAGCAAAGCTCCCGAAATTCCTGCTGAGGGAGAACAAGGTAACCCAGCCCCCGAGTTCCCAACAAGGTCCCCGTGTCCATGAGGACGACCCCAAGTCCCCATCAAGCAGCTCCTGGGATTCTCTGCACTGTTTTCCTGGCCACATTTCCCATCTCTCACCTCCTTTCCTCCCCACCTACGTCTCCATTCCTCCCCAAGCCGTAATGTGCAGGAGAACTGGGAGTGGCTGGGGGCAGGAAAGCTGCAGAGGAGGCTGGAAGGGAAACATGGTGAACAACCTGCAGGAACCAGGCAAACTCTGGCCTCTTCCTCTGGGGACCTGTCAGCTCCAAGGTGCCCTTCCAAAGCCCATTTCTCAGCCCCGTTGGCTTGGCAGTGCTGAGCAGTACTGAAAGAAATGAATCACAAAAAATGATCCTGGCTATACCCAGCGCCAAGGGACAGACATGCCAGCGCCACGCTGGAGTTAGTCCAGATTAAACCACTTCCTATCAGCGGGCAGAGGTGCATTCACCTGCCAGGACCTCACCTCGTGCCCTGCCCTGAGTGCATTTTTGCCCTGCTGCAGACCTTGTCTTTGCAAGAGCTCCAGAAGGACTTTGAGGCCACCTCCCCGACAGACACCAACAACAACCAGACGACTGCCAACGGTGCCAGCATCTCCTACATCACCTTCCACCCTCCTGCCCACGGGGCTGGGCTGGGCCAGAGCCCCGGGGAGCTGGGCAGCAGCAGCAGCACCCTGCAGGGCAGCACCTTCAGCGTCCTGCCCACGGCGGACGCCGACCCCGTGCTGACAGCACCGCCCTACGTCAGCTTCCACACCATCATCCTGGACATGAGCGGGGTGTGCTTCGTGGACCTGATGGGCACAAAAGCGCTCAGCAAGGTCAGTTCTGTGCTGCCACCACAGCCAGAAGGCTGGGTGCCTTCTGCTTTCTCACATGAAGGTGTTGGTGGGCCTCAATTGTTTGGCTTTTCTCTTTCTGCATCCTGCATTTTGTCCTTCAGCCCCAGCCCTGAGAGGAAACTTTAATGAACAAACACAAAGCTGGAGCAGCGGGGTTATTAATCCTCTCTCTCCCATCTCTTCTCTTCCAGTTGTGTTCCAGCTACCAGAAGATTGGGATTAAAGTGTTCTTGGCAAACGTGCATGGTAAGAATCCCCAAAGAACACATTTCCACGTGATCTTCCCCCATTTATGAGCTCCTGGCAAACAGCAGATCTTTTTTTTGTTCTTTATTCAAACTGTGAGATCCCAGTCCTTTGTTGGAGCAGGTCAGAACAGAGAGAAGAAAAAAATCAGAAGACAGGAAAGAGAATCACTGATCTGTGTGTGTGAAATCAGTGCTTCCATTCGGGAAGTGCTGGGGCTGCAACATCTCCACACTCAGCAGGCAGAAAAAACAGAGCCCCACACTCATTTCTGCTGCAAAGCTGCTTCTCCTGAGCCTTGCCCTGGCTCAGAGGACCCCACCAGCCACACAGAGCCCCAGAATCCCTCCTCTGCTCTCCTCCTCGTTCAGCTGCCTCTCCTTTCCCCAGCCCAGGTGTACAATGACATCAGCACAGGGGGAGTCTTTGAGGAAGGAGGGCTGGACCGAAGCCACATCTTCCTGAGCATCCACGACGCTGTTTTGTTTGCTCTGGCCAGCAGCAGAGAAGTCGTCCACCCGCCCATCTTGGAAGAGGTAAATTTGCTCCCCAGCCCACTGGGTTCTCCTGTTTGGTTTCCAGGCTGCATCAGCACAGAGCAGGAGTAACAAATTGCTGATAACTGCACCTAATAAAGCTTTTTGTTTATGTCCAGTGGTAAAGGTCTAAACCCAGCAAAATATTTAATATTCCAGTTGTCATGTATGGGCTGGGCACCTCCTGAGGCAATGTATTTCCATGGGAATTCAGAAGGGTCAATGTTTTACACACACCCTTAGCTGAGGGATGAATGTTGTCCCAGCCTGGAGGAGCCAGAAGAGCCAGGGCAGCACTGCACCCTCAGCCTGGTGCTGGTTGGAACAGACAAAGGCAGAATTTGGCCCTCAGCAGTGAAGGCAAAGCTCCTGCACCTTGAACAGTCCCAGCATCCACGAACACTCTGCTGGTGGGAGGAGAACAGGAGGGACCCCGAGGCAGGAAGGTGGCCCAGGCTGGTGGCACAGCGTCACACAGGCTCTGTCCCCAAGCAGGGGTTGGTTTATTGTGTGGCAGCTGGAGCTGGCACCAGTGGCAGCCAGTTTATCTCCCCAGGATGAGTTAAGGTATCTCCTATCAAACCAGAGAGATAGACCAGTGCCAGGAGATAAACACCTGGAGCAGGATTCCTTCTGTGCCTCCTCTCCCGGGCATTTCCCTGCAGCGTGTGTCACCTTTTAGGCCTGGCTTAGTCATTGTTTTGATTCCTTTTGACCCTGCACTGCTGATTTGTGCACTTGACTCTCCCCTGCACAGAGGCCGAACCAGACGGAGCTCTCCATCTACGACGAGTCCGTGGACGAGAGCAGTGCAGAGTACAAGAACCTGGAGGAGGTGAGTTGTAGTGCCAGGGGTCACTGCAGCCACGGGCACGGGGCAGGAATCAGAACCTTTAATTGGGATTGATTAGGTGGGGAATCCTCTGTGCCACTGCGAGTGACTGCAGTGCTGCAGACAGCGAATTGCAAGTGGAATTTTAAATCCCTGTCTTGAGTAAGGAGCTCTGGGAGGCAGCTGAAGCAGGAGCAGGTGGGTTACACCACAGAGGAACCCTTCAACCCACTCTGGGCCACACAGCCCAGGCTCAGGCAGAGTTGTGCTCTCCACTCACCAGGGGGAACTGGGAGAGCCAGGTTTGGTTCATGCCCCAAAGAGGAGACATCACTGGAGATTCCCAGCACGGACTGGGAATTGCAGCCACATCTGGGCCCTGGCAGGAGATGCCCTGCAGGGCTGACCTTCCCCACGCTGCCCATGCCCAGCTGGAAGCAGAGCAGCCTCCAGAATTCCTGCAGGGAGAAGGGCTGGAGCTCCTGGGGGGCTGTCTGTGTGTGTGACAGTGACCCCGAGCTGTGTCCCCCTGGCACCAGCCCTGACCCTGCTCCCTTTCTGTGCCCTTCAGGAGATGTTTGGAAGCATGTTCCACTCAGAGACCCAGACAGCTCTGTGAGCGTGGGGAGCACCAGGCAAACCCTCCTGAAGAGCCTCCTCCCTCCCATCCCTCGGGGAGAGCTGCGCTTCTCCCTGGGGATGGCAAAGAGGCCACCACCCTCCAGAACTGGCAAATGCCCTCCTCAGCCCGCCCTGCTCATGGCACTCAGAGCAAAGGACTCTGGAGCAGGCAGCAGTGGGAAGCAGGAGCTCAGGAGATGCCACCTCACAGACTGCACGAGTGGAGCTGGTTTGGAGGAAGGTGCCCGAGCTCGGGGGACATCAGCCACCCCTCCATCCCTCACACTCCTTCTGCCCACGCTGGAATCGCATCACTTGGGCCTCCTGCTGCTTCCCTTTGCCTGCTCCCTCCCTCCACCATGCAGGGAAACACAGAAAGCCTTCCAGGGCTGGGATCCACGGGCAGCAGAGGCTCTGGGCTGGTGAGGCTGTGCCTGGCACTGCTGCCCTCTGATTGCACTGACCCCGGGGCTGGCTGTCACTGCAGCACCCCCCATTCCCCTGCGAGTCTCTGGAGCCTCTGCCTCTCCTCTGCTGCTCCCCAGCATCCCAAAAACAACGCTGCCTCCAACCAGTGCCGTGTTCCTGACGCCCCAAAAGACCTCAGTACTCCCTCAGCAGGGCTAACTGCTCAAATAAATGATTTTATTTTTAATAACAGGACAGGCTTGTAATCAGAAATAAGAACTGTGTGGCATGCACATCCTCCTGCTGGCCCACTGGGCTGAGCACATCAAAGTGGTTTATATTTTCAAATGCTGTTTCTATTTCGTGACTCCAAAACACCACAAATTACAGTTTTGAAGCACAGTTTTGAATTATTGAGCTGATTGCTGAAGGCTTCCTGGGAAGAGAACGTGGGGCTTTCCTACAGCTCCCATTTTGTCTCATTTTTAAGGGAAATAGAGCTTCCTGAGCCATCCTTGCTAGAGAGCCACTTAAGGAAACAACATCAGCACTCTGCCCCTTTGGTTTTATGCAACATCTCAGTAGCTAAGTCACCATTTCTCTACCTCAATTTCTGATTATGTGGTGCAGGAGAGAGTAATAAAACCAAAGGAGGGTAGAAAACCCCACTAGCTGATGGTTATTACTTATTTTAATCTTGGACAGCAGTGGTCTCTCCAGCAACCTCCATGTCCAGCTGGTTCTGCAAGGTAAAATCAAGAGATTGAGTCTCTTGAATTATCTTTGAGGGTGATTCCTCGTGGATTTTTGTACTGCCTGACAGCTCCTTTCATTTGCTGGTTTGGAGGAAAAAAAAAAAAAAAGGTGACAAAGAAATTGGTGCAGAGCAACGAGGAACTGTCCTGATGAATATTTCTGAGTCTCTGAGGTGGCAAAAAGAGGAAAGTTCCAATTCCCAGCTCTTCACTCCGGGTTCATTACAGGAGGTTGATTTCCCAGCCTGGGGAATCCTCAGAGCAGAGGCAAAAAGCAGATTGTATTCCCTGAACCCCCTACAAATACTGGGATGGGACGTGAAGAGAAACAGCTCAGGAACAGCAGCAGCTGCTCTCCTGCAAATCATGACCCAGGCAGAGAGAAATCCCATTTCTGTCCCAAATTCTGGGTCAGCTCTGGCAATAAATGTAACATCAGCAGGCAAATGGCACTGCTGGAGGCACAACGTGGCCAAAGTCATAATTCCCAAGTGCCTGGGCAGAGAATTAGGGAAGCTCAAAGTCACACTGGTGAAATATTTCACCTTCCAGTAAAAAAATCCCCTTTATTGCTCTTAAGTAACAGCGAGGTTGATGTGTTTTGGCTCTCAAGCCTTACTTGGCAAATGCATGATGTATAACCAGCTCAGAAATGTTTGTAATTTATTTAATTTAATGTCGGTTTCATTCTTTTTTTTTTTGATAATAAAGAATGTGTGAACAATCATCGGCTTCTTCTGCTGACTCAGGGCAGGATTTCCATGGCTGTTCCCATCTGGTGTTTGGCACCCTGGCACCATTTATGCCACGGGAAGGTGGGATAAATGCTCACATTTGGGTCAGGACAGCTGTAAAGAAGGGAATAAGAGCTGTTCCATCACGCTGGCGGGTGGAATGAAGGGGAAAAGTGGCACATTTTGAAGAGCAGGAGGATTTAAAGTCTCTCAGGAGCGGGGCTGGCACAACACAGGGACATCCTGGGCTGTGCCCTGGCCCAGCCCTGGCATCCTTCTGCCTCACTTGTGCCCTGCTGAGCCTCAGGGTGGTTGTTCCCCTCGGGAACTCCTTTTATCCTCATCCTTTTGGGAGCAGCATTCCAAGATATTGGGAAGAAATTCTTTCCCGTGAGGGTGGTGAGGCCCTGGCACAGGGTGCCCAGAGCAGCTGGGGCTGCCCCAACCCCTGGCAGTGCCCAAGGGCAGGTTAGACCGGGCTGGGAGCAGCCTGGGATGCTGGGAGCACCCTGGGATGCTGGAAGGTGTCCCTGCCATGGCAGGGGTGGCACGGGATGAGCTTTAAAACCTTTTCCAACCCAAACCATCCCGCAACTCCG
>VXAC01004673.1:90461-107365 GCA_013399225.1 Rhipidura dahli | reverse complement strand
CCGCGAGGGAGGCGGGCCCACCCCGCCCCTACCCCGATCCCATTGGCCGCCGTTCCCACGGGGCGGGCGGCGATTGGCTGCGCTGCACGCCCGTCAGGCGCGGGCGGGCGGCGCTCAGTGATGGCGGGCGGGCGGCGGGCGGTGGCGGTGGCGCTGCTGGCGCTGGGCTCGGTGCTGCTGGCGCTGGCGGCCGCCGTCCTGCTCCGCGCCTTCGTCCTGCGAGCCCCGGCCGGGGTCCCGCGGCTCTGGGCACGGAGCACGGGCACCGCCGCCTTCAGTGCCGGCGAGCGGCGGGAGCTCAAGGAGGCGCTGCGAGGTGAGGGGGCCCGAGCGCTGTGAGCCCCGCTCGCCCCCGGACAGGCCCCTCCTGAGGGGCACGGGGGGGACGGGTGTGGAGGCGGCCGCTCCCCAGGTGCTTTCCAGGGCAGGATCCGGGTGTTGGCTCCCAGCAGGACTAAGGAAGTGATGGAAAATCTGTGCTGGGCACTTGTTGAGGCCACACCTCGAGCGCCGTGTCCAGTTCTGGGCGCTGCAGTTCAGGAAGGACTTGGAGGGGTTGGAGCGTGTCCAGAGAAGGGAGCGGAGCTGGGGAAGGGGCTGGAGAGTCCTGAGGGAGCTGGGAAAGGGGCTGGAGAAAAAGGGGATCCGAGGGAATTTCTGGCTCTGCACAGGAGGGGGCAACCGGGGGGATTTGGGATTTTATCCCAGGGAACGGGGACAGGAGGAGAGGGAACGGCCTCAGGCTGGGCCAGGGGAGGCTCAGGTTGGAATTCCAGCAGCAATTTCCTCATGGAAAGGGCTGCCCAGGGAGGTTTGGTGTCCCCATCCATAGAGGTGCCACCTGGATGTGGCACTCAGAGCTCGGGGTGGGGATCGGGCCCTGGATGGACTCGGTCCCAGAGGGATTTTCCAATCTCAGTGATCCTGTGGTTCTCCCGAGCCAGCTCCTGCTTTTCCTGAGCCGACTCTTGCCCTGTGTTGATTTTCTCCACTGCTTCCTGCTGGCACACACGGAATTTTGCCAGACACCCATCACGGCGTTTCCAGACATCCTTTTGTCCACTGGATAAGTCACCGTCGGGATTTTTTCCCTTTCTTGCTCACTGCTGTGACCAGTGCTGGGCTGTTTGTGCTGTCTGACGTAGAAGATTTAAGGGGTTTAGCTCTCAGTAGGGCTGGCACAGTGCAGGAAACCACAATCTGGCATGAAGTGATAAAACCCTGTGTGTAAACCTCATACCTTGCTGGTTCATAGGATTTATTGCCTAGCAAATCATGTTTGCATTCTTTTTTAATGGGAAAATGAAGGCTCACAATAGATTTTTGTGTTAATTCATGAATCACACGACCTCAGAAGAAGCCATAACCTCGCCTGGCAGCTCCTCTTTGGAAAGGCAGCTGGGACTAAGTTTTTCCCAAATTCTTCGGAACAGGGACTGGGTGTTGGAGTTTGTTGAATGACAGGGCAGACCAGAAGGGCCAACAAAAGCCCTGTGTGTTTATATATGCTCATTTATAAAGCAGTAGGAAGGTGTAATCACCATCACAACCTGCCTTGCTCTTGAGAAAACCTTGGACTGCCAACTCAGCTGCCTGTTCAGCTGCCAGAGGAGCTGATGACTCTGAGGAATCAGATCACCCAAGCAAATTGCAGCTGCTCCAGGACAGTAGCATTTCTAACAATATCATTCAACACTTCAGCATGAAAAGTGGAGTCAAATGATCTGGAGAGATACCTTGGCTGAGCTGTTGGGAAACGCTGGTGGCTGCGTGTGCACAGCCCAGCTGAAGCACATCAGTCTTTTTTTTTTTTGATCATGGCAGCTCGTGCTGTGCTGTGAAATAATGTTTAAAGCCTGGAAAATATTCAGGGATGTAAATACACTTCCCCTTTTGAAGTGCAGTTGGAGCATTGTTTGGTTGCAGTGGTGAGTGATTCCTGTGCTGTGTTTCTTTGAAGGGGCCATTAAAATCCCAACGGTGTCCAGGTCTCCAGAGGATTTGAATACAACTGCCATGGCAGAATTTGGGACTTACATTCAGAAAGGTACTGAACTTCCACTCTTGGCAATGTCTGCTGCTCTATTCTATTTTCATAAACAAATAGAAGAGAGCAGATATCACTCCTGACTATAAGGGAACAGATCTTTATGTTTTTCCCTGAAGAAAGGCCTGTCAGGAATGTCACACCTGTGTCCCCTCTGCAGCAGTGTTTTGGGGGAGTCAATGGCCCCAAAAGGTTTAAAAGACTTTTGTAATGGTGGGTTTGGTCCTTGAGATGGCTAAATGCCATGAAAAATAAAAAGAGAAGGACTGCTGCTGCTTCAGCCTAATTTTTTGGCAGTTCCATCATTGCTCCCTGTGAAAGAACTGCAGCACTGCTCAGCAAGAATTCTTGTTTAGGAAACAAGAATTAGGCTGTTTAGGCTTGTTTAGGCAAGTTCTAAATACAAAAAGGGATGGATTGGTAAAAGTGTGAGAACTTCTGTTCTCTGTTGTGGTCAGTCTTATGTACAGTTTCCCCCTGGTGCTGCCTAGGTGACAGCTCTATGGAATAATGCTAAAATTGGCCATCATTGTTAATATTTCCTTTAACATGTGTTTTTAATTTTTTTTTTTTTTAATTTCTTAACAGTCTTCCCGGCTGTATTTTCTTCCAAGTTCATCCAACATGAAATTGTTGGGCAGTACAGCCACCTGTTTACAGTTGAGGGCTCTGCCCCTGCCCTGCTGCCCTACATGCTGCTGGCACACATGGATGTGGTGCCTGCTCCCCCCGAGGGCTGGGATTTCCCTCCTTTCTCAGCTGCAGAGCACGAAGGTTTCATCTACGGACGAGGAGCCCTGGATAACAAAAACTCTGCCATCGTACGTGTGCTTGGTAATGTCCTTCCACAAAGACACAGCAGAGGGGAGGAATCCATCCTCTGGAAATTCACTGTCCTTCCACAAAGACACAGCAGAGGGGAGGAATCCATCCTCTGGAAATTCAGTGTGTTGTCTGTCTCGCCCCTCTTTCTGTCAGTGAGAAATTCCTCAGCCCTGCAGTTTTCTCCCAGCTTTTCCTGGAGGTGGATTGGAGTGACCACTGTTACTGTAGAAGAGAGGGTTAAAACACTTGAAGAATCAGGAGAATCCTATTCAAATGTAGATGTATTTGGTTAAATTTGGCCGATTTAAAATGCTGTGGCACCTATCAGAGCAGTATTGATCAAGACCACTGTGGTGTCTTTTCCAGGGAATGGGAATATCCCCGGTGGGAGCTGTGGAAATCAAAGCTTAGCTGTGAACAGCACAGGGGGCTGTGAGAGCATCCCAATTCTCTCCCATCACACTGCATTCTTCTGCATTTTATTCTCTTTGATGCCACACAGGGATGGCACACAGCACATTCTGCTTTTCCTGCAGGGCATTCTGCAAGCTCTGGAATTTCTGCTGAGGAGGAATTACAGACCCCGCCGCTCTTTCTATGTTGGCATTGGCCACGATGAGGAGGTATTTCCTTTCCTTTCCTTTCCTTTCCTTGAAATAACAACCTCTTTGCATTGTTGCTGTAGGTAACAAGGCTCAGTTTTTAAATGCTGCTTAGCTGGAAGGTCCTTCCTGTTTTTCTTGGTTCTGTGGGTAGATACTGTGTCAGGCCCCAGGTCACAGTTATGTGTTGACTGTTTGGCTTGGAGTGACGTTCACAAAGGGTTTGGTGTGATGAGCAAAGAGGAAAGAACACCCGAGGGTGTCACTCCAGATTCTTTTCTGCAAGGAAGGTGCAGCGGGAATCCCGTTTCGGAGGCAGGAAAAGCTGGGTTGAGATTCACATGGCTGTGCCAAATGATCAGGAAGAACTGGCAAAAATGTTCCAGTGGTACAGAGAGATGGGTGAGGTGGGTTGGTTATGCATTGCCAAAATCTAAAGACAGAGATTTATTAATAGTTGAAATAAATAGGGCTGAAATTGCTAATCTGTGGAGTCTCTTCCAACCTGGTAATTCTGTGATTCTGTGAGTTTATAGCTAAGAGATATCATTAAAGTTAAAGCAGCAGTCAGTGACTCATCAGTGAGAGCACTCATCATGGACATAAATTCATCTGCTATCAGGCCATTAACGATCTCCAATTAATTTTCCTGGATGGATCTTTCATTGTTGCTCTGGAGCTGCTCCCCGGGGGATTTCGTGCATTCTTTGTGCTGTAGCCAGCAGCAAGGTGTTTTCCAGTTCTGCTCCCAGTGTTCTGGCTGGATCTGATCAGTTCCTCTGCCTGGATTCCACAGGTGTCTGGTCTGAAGGGAGGAAGGAAAATTGCAGCTCTGCTGGAAGCCAGGGGAGTGAAACTCTCCTTCCTGCTGGATGAGGGGAGCGCGGTGCTGGACGGGGTCATTGCAGGAGTGAGGAAGCCAGTGGCAATGTAAGAGTGACCACGATGAACATGATTCATTTCCAGCCGTTAATTAGTGATAAATGACAAGGTTCATGTCACTACAGAATGTTTTCAGGGCATGTGGCTGTGTTGGTGCTGCTGGAGCAGCAGCAGGGGCACAAAGTGCAAGGCAGGGACCTTCAGCCTTTGCCTGCTGTCCATCCCAGCTGTGCTGACAGAGGCAGAATGTTCCACTGAGCATTTTAATTCTGTGCTGCAGAGCTGTGCTCACTGGAGAAGCAGCCAAGACATCAATCCTCCAGAGATCTAAACACTGTGTTAATGATTTGTTGCTGCTGCTGCTTGCGTGGTTTTTATCATACTAAAATTATGCAGAGTAGTTATTTTTATCTACAGCTTGTGCATGGATTTTTTTGGGATTGCATTAGTCATTTATTCGTTAATTGATTGATTGATTGATTGATTGATTTATCATTGACCAGGATTGCTGTCACAGAAAAAGGTTCAATGACACTGAACTTCACTGTGGAAAAAGAGCCAGGACATTCATCCTTTCCTCCTAAGGAGACAAGTATTGGCATTCTGGCAGCAGCCATGTCCAGGTGAGAGCTTCCCTGTCACCCAATGTCAAAGACAGTCAAAAAAACTTATAAATCACTGATATGTGACTTTTTTACTATTTACATTTAGAGGTTTTTTTCAAATTCCTGTTCTGTATTTGAAATTGCAGTTTGTAGCTCACTTTGAAGGGCAGAAATGCAACTCCCAGCCAAGGGACAATTGCCAGGTGTCTGCAGAATCTTTTCACTTCAGTTCTCCCGAGTGTCAGCCAATTCTGCAAAAGCAAGACAAGTGCTGTCTGCCCTAATTTACTCTGTAGCAACAGAGATTCCTTTGTTTGGGTGGCAGGATTTCTCTGGAATTTGTTCTTGCACATCCCTGCTACCTCAGCTGGTAATTCTCCAAGCCAATAAACATGGAATAGAGTCGCAATGTGACTGCAGAAATCATCTCTTTACATCTCAGTGTAGATATCAAATTGGCTAAGAAATACATACTTTAGAATGACTGAGTATGTCCAGACATGTGGGGTATGTGTGCTCTTTTTCTGCATTTCCAGGTATTTATAGGAGTCAGATTTTGGGGTTTTTTCAGCTGTTTTTCAAAGGAAATCTTTGCACGTGACTGGAACGCCCAGAAATCCGTGGAGCTGTGCTTGCACATTCACTTAGGAGGAGAGGAGAGTGTGATTGCATCTCCAGGACCAGGGATACATGTCACAAATCAAATCCCTGACAACCTTCTGGAGCAATAACAGCCAGAGAGTTGTGGTTTTTTACCTTTTAAATGTTGATTTGTTTTGTAGGCTGGAGCAGAATCCCTTGCGCAACCTGTTTGGCCACGGGCCAGAGCTGATGACTATGGAGCACCTGGCAGCAGAGGTGAGGAGAGAAGCAGCATTTCATTCCCAGATTTCCATCACAGTGACCAGTGATGAATTTAGAGTACAGTTATGTAGGAAGGATAAAAAAGCTGGCTTTTCACCCAGGTTATTGTTTCTGCTGCAATTGTTTCATCCATATTCAAGTGACTCCACTGTGCTCTTGACAAATACAAACTTTCTGATTTGTGGTTTTATTTCTTCCCCTTAGTTCAGGTTTCCTCTCAACATCATCATGAGCAATTTGTGGCTGTTTTCACCTATTGTCAGCAGGTAAGAAAAGAGATGCTTGATAAACATCCCCAGCCTCTCACCCTCAAAAGATGAAGCCATTACAAATCTTCCCAGGAAATCAGTTATTTTATGGTTTAGATAATTCAGTGGTTTCCTGTTAATAACCACTTTGTTAATTGAATAAGCCATCATTCAGCTTATTGCCTGTGAAATTATGGTGCTTATCTTTTAGCAATATTCAACTTCTTTGAAAAATTCTGTTTGTTTCTTTTTTTTTTTTGTAGAGTCCTTGCCTGGAAACCTTCCACCAATGCCTTGATTCGAACGACCACCGCAGTCACCATGTTTAATGCAGGAATCAAGGTACTTCCAGTGGGATTTTTCTCCATGGAATTACGATGAGACAATTAGGACATTTCATTTCCAGCTGTTTGTGTCCAGTTATAAGATCAGAGTGGTCCCTGTGTGTTGCCACAGCCTCATTCTTACCTCAGATGTGGCTTGGATTTGGCTGCAGTTGAAAATCACTTCCTTTCAGAGTGGGATCTTCTGTTAAAATTGTTAATATTTTAGGATAGACAGGAAAATGTGGTTTCTGTGTAATCCTACAAAGTATCAGTGGCAATATTTGAAACTGTCACAGTCACAGACACTTCCCTGGCCCCCAGACATTTGTAGCACAGGTTTGGTGTTTGCCTTAAGTGGGTTAAATGTGCACCTTGGACTGAGAGATAACAGCTGCTGGCTGATAGAGCCAGATCCTGCCCTGATAAGGAGGCAGAGCTGTCCAAAAAGACAGAGCCCTGCAAAATAAACAGCCCGTGTTTGGTGTGATCCTGAAAAAAATCTGTGACTGAAAAGCATCACTGGGCAAGAAAAATGCAGTGGCTGAACAGTGACACGGAGTGGCCAGGAGGGAAGTGACACCCTGGCTCCTTGGGGTTTTTTTCTAAGAGTTTGCATTTTTTCGTTTAACAAAGCTGTAAATATTCAGTCTGTAGATAGGAAGTGTAACATGACAATGAGATAAAAATACCATTTAAAAAAAACCCAAAAAGAAAGTTTCATGTTTTCTCAGTATAAATTTTCTGAAGGGAGAGGGCTTAGCTGGAGATAAAAACTTCTATATAAGTAAAAGCTAACTTGATTTTTGGTGATTTGATGAGTATTTCTCTGTGTATTTATCTGCATTTTAGATAAGATTTACAGTGTTTTAACACAGATAGAGATGTTGCACTTGGTGGAAACAGCGAAGCATCTGAGGCCTGCAGTTGTTTGAGCAGTTCTGAGTTTGCAGTTGGAATTTTATTCTGTTTTTAACTTCCTTTTAAACGTTGGTCCTTCCTTTTTTCCCAGGTAAATGTCATCCCTTCCTCTGCCAGAGCCACGGTGAACTTCCGGATCCACTCGGCCGAGACGGCTGCTGAGGTGCCCCTGCTCAGATCCCAGCAGTGTTTGTGCCAAACAGCACCTGGGTCACGTGGGATTGTGGAATGGGAGCACTCAGATCTAGGACCTGTGGGAATTTGGGAATCCTGCTCACTTCAGGAGGCCTGACAGGCCTGTCCAGCCCAGGGCAGCTGTGAAATGTTGTCAGTACAAAGCATTTTCCCTTCCCAAGCCCTTTGCTGGACGTTTCTCTCTCTGGAAGCTTTTTCTTATTTGGATGCCATAATTTCAAAGAGTAGCAGGCTGAGCACTTGCCTTCCAGGGCTGAAGCACATCAGGACTATCTTGAAGCAGTGATGTGCATCTGATTAAGAAATTCAGCTGAAGTGTCATCCATCCTCAGAAGGGGAGGAGAGGCTGGCACAGTTTCAGTCTGTAGTTGCAGCCACAACTGACAGTTCACAGACAAATGTCTTCTGGAAAGCTGAACATCTGTTGATGTTTCCAAGGGCTGCTTTCTCATTTCTTGTGCTCATTTTATGTCTGTGTTTCACCCAAAGGTGCTGGAGACAGTCAGGAGCACCATTGCTGATGACAGAGTGAGGATTGACGTGGTGGAAGCCTTTGACCCCCTGCCCATCAGTCCTTGGGATGAGCAGACATTTGCAGTCCATGTTTTTCAGAGAACCATCCTGGACACTTTCCCAGATGTTGACAGTGTGGTCCCAGGTAACAGCAGGCACATGATGATTATTTTTTCCTCTTCTGCTTTTCCCTCCCCCAGCACTGCCTCATTTCCATGTGCTGTGTACTCCTCCACCCCAGCTGTTAACTGCTGGAAACAGCTGGTTTTTCCTCTTTTCATTCCGTTCCCTCTTTATGCTCTAAAAGTTTTAATGTTGTTTTTTAGTAGTGGAAGTAAAAAAGCAAACAGGAAGCTGACAGAAACAATGAGCCTTGAATTGGGCTCTCTGCACATACAAAGGAATCTCTTCAGGGAAGAAAGGAATTGTGAGGGAGAGGAGGAGGAGGTCTTCTTGCTTTAGTTCTTCTTTTATTGTTTTCATAGCTGCCAAAGCCATTCCTGCTTTTCTGTATTGTTCATTATGATCTCAGCCCCTTCCCTTACTTGCAGCTCCCTCCTAGCTCTGTAACTGCTGGATTGAAGTTTGAAGCTTAAATTTTTGGTGAATCTGAGTGTCAGGGCTGTTCTTAGGTTGAGCTGTGCATCCAGCTCATGTTCCTGAAGGAGAGAATGTTCTCCAGGGTGTTTCCAGTGATGCTTTTGGTGCAGGCAGTGGTTTCCCAGAGCTGTTAGCAGCTGCTTTTCCTCTCTCCTGGGGAAAGGTGGAGCATTCTTGACATTGCAGTTGTTCCTCTCCTGGAGGATAAACCTGAGGTTTGTTTTGCAGGGACGTGCATTGGAAACACAGACAGCAGGCACTTCACCAACATCACCAAAGCCATCTACAGGTTCAACCCTCTGCTCCTGAGACAGGATGATCTCCCCAGGTACTGAGCTCTGCACGTGGGCAGCTCTTGGGCTGGGCCCAGGGGGAAAGAGGAGGAGATCCACGTGCTGTGGTGGGCAGAGGGAAACCCAGCCTTGTGTACCTTGGCCTCACACTCTGCCAGGCCAGCCATTGCCTGCAGATCTGGGTGCTGCACGAGCAGGGGATGGAAATCACCCTGGGACAGTGTCAGCCCTGGTTCTTTGCTCCTTCCAGGGCAGGCAGGATCATTTTGGTGTTTGGTTCAGTGGATCCTCTGTGTGCTGCAGCAGTGTGAGAGGTGTTCTTCTGGTACTTGGCCTTGTCCAGGAGATTTATCCATATATTTGGACACTTGCCACTCTGAATTGATTTGCTGCTTAAAACTGGAAGTTTTCTGAAGCAAAGTGATAACAACATCATCATGCAAGGGCATTGTTTGTTTAATTAGAGTACTCATTTTATTGAGGTGCAGATGATGCAGGAGTTGAGTGTTCTGGCTGTCCAGGACAGTGACAGAAAGGCCATGAAACAGGCCACTTTTTCCAGATTACATTTTTAGATTTTTTCCAGACTTAGTTGTTGGGCTCCGAGCCTTTGAGTCAGTACATTTGGGTTGGTTACAGTGCAGTTTTTGGCTGCGCATTGCTGTGGTTTTATGCTGTGCACTGCTTTATGAAGCCAGCAGCCAAGCAGGGTGCTGGATATGTGCAGGTGGCTCAGAAATTCACCCTGGACTGAAAAATGTCCTTTCTCTTTCAGGATCCATGGATTGAATGAGAGAATCTCCATTGAGAATTATGAAAAGCAGGTGGAGTTCCTCTTTCAGCTGATCAAGAACTGTGACATTGAGACACTTCCAGAGCCTCATGCCAACTCCCACGAGCTGTGAGGGAAATGTGGGAAGAGCAACTGCTCAGGTGGACTCTGGGACATGGGGCTGAAGATGCACTTGTGTGTTGTGTACTGAGCTACAGCTGGAATCTGGGTGGTTTTTTCTATTGTGGTTTACATACAGATGGGAAAAGTGCTGGTTGTGTGATGGGAACCTGGCAAAACCCAACGAGTAACTCTGATTTCTGCTCTCTGTAGTCTGATCTGCAGCCATTAATCTGACACTAATTTTTTTTCAGCACTTTAAATTGGTAATCACTAAAAATCTCAGTTATAATGAGCAGCCACTCACCAGCAGAAGGTGAATCGTCCTGTGTGCTTTTGACAAACTCGTTTTTTATGGTGAATGGCTCTTTCTCAGGTGAGGTGTCTGCCAGAAGCTCAGGTGGAGGGTTTGTGATGTGCTGGAAGGGTTCTGGTCACACTGAGAGGTTCTGGCAGTGCTGCTGGCCATGGGCTGCTTCCCAGGGGATTCCCAGGAGATTCCCTCCCTCACCAGCATCCATGGAGCCCTGAGCCAGTGTCAGTGCACTGATTTCTCACTCTGTTTTCAGGTACTCCACAAGTTCTGTGTTGTTGTCACTGATGAGGTGCTGAAAACTTTCCTTCCCACTTTTCAGTGATTGTTTTTTCCCCTCCCTGGCTCGTGGTCTGTTGTGCATCCGGGTGTCAGAGCAAGGGATTGCAGCTTTAAAAAGGGAATCCAATCCCTGTTGTCTGCTCATCTTTCTTCTCACTGAATCAGTTTATGCTTCTTCTTTGCTCTTCCGAAGACTTGACTGTGAAAGATGTGCAGCCCTTCAGTATCTTCCAGGTCAGAGGGATTTGAGGTTTGTTCCTTCACAGTTTCCACTTTTCCTGCTGGCTCAGATTTTTGGGAATCCTGGGGTAGACAGGCCATGGATGTTGGCTCTGCCTCATCTTGCACTTCTTGCCTACCTTTGACAGCACTAAAGGCTTCAGCATTCTTTTGGCCTTGACAGTTGGGGTTACCAACATTAATTGGACAAATTATTTATTTAATTAGTTAATTAAATTAATTCTGTAAATAAATAGTTAACAAAGTGATGTTAGCCAAAGAAAAGCCTGAAAGCTGCTGTGTGGCACTGGCAGCCTCTGTGCTGCAGGGCCCAGTGCAGCTCCTCCTGCTGCACAGATGGGTGTCTGTTTTTCAGAACTCAAATTATGCACTGGAATGGGTGGATGCTCTGCTCTAAATTCATACTGTGAAATGTGCTGGAATGTACAGGAAATACCCTGAAATGTATCCTGAAAAACACTGATGGAACTGTGATTCCAATTCTTTCCGTTCACCGTTCTCTTATTTATTTGCAGTTTGATCTTATCACCGTGGCCAGAGGGCTACAACTGCATCACCTACTGAATAATTGAAACAAAACTGACATTTTCATCTAATAAAACAAGGAATGGGAATCCTTTTCTGGTGATTATTTAATCTTTTTATGTAGCTGTATAATTGCAGTGAAGTCATTTCCACACCTGAGCCGTCCATAAAGTTTCCATCAAAACAAACCCACCTATTTTCCAGCCAGCTTTAATCTTTGCCCCCTCCCTGCTGCTCCCTTTTCTCCACAAAATCAGCTCTCCCTGCCCAGGCATTATTGGGCAGTAAATAGTTTGCATCTTTTCTGGTTTGCTGCACTTTGTGTGTGTTCCCTCCCGTCAGGGATTTGTTCAGCCACGTGTCCCTGGCTCTTTTGTGGAGGTGTCACTGCTCCTGCAAGCTCCTGTTTGCAGCCCCAGCAAAAGTGATGTGTCAGGGCACAGCACTGAATGAAACACAGCCCTGGGAGTGGGAGGTGCACAGAAGGGGTTGTTGTTGCTGTTTTTTTCCTCTGACAAGTCTCTGAGAAACTGAGTTTAAAGCCTTTGCTTTGGCTGTGGCTGTAGGGGGTCAATGTTGTTTAACACCTGATGGTTGTGCTGCCAGTCAGAGGGACCTCAACAGGCTGGAAAATGGGAAAACAGGGAAAAAATGAGAAAAGCTCCATGAGAGAGCACAGGCTGTGAAAATCCTAACCTGGGTCACGCTGTTGTGGTGTTGCTTTCTGTGCCACCAAATGAGTCCTGAGGACATAAAACATCCTTTATGTTTTGTAATCTTCTCCCAACCAAAAATCCCTCACCTCTGCTTGGGTGAGGATTGTTCCTTTAAAAGAAGAAGATGCATTTTGCTGCTGAAGGAAAAGTGAAGGGCAGAGGGTGCTGGGAAGGCAGGGCTGGGTTTGGCAGCTCCTGTGTGCACGTGTGCCATGAGATTTGGCTGGGGCAGCTCCTTGCAGAGCTCATTAAGTGCTGCTCATCAGCCAGGGCTGGGATCCTGCGGTGCCTCTGCACTGGGGCCGTGCCCAGCAGAGCTTTGCTGCAGCCTCAGAAGTGCTTTAACCAGGCCTTGTCCTGCAGGATCCACTGGGGAAGCAGCACATTCCCATCTGTGTCCATTTCCCCAGTCACTCCTGATGAATATCTGCTTTTTCCATGGGTCAGCTTTGCCTTTGTGTTCCTTATTTTATCCCATTTGCTGCCAGGTCGTGGTTGTGTGACACCATTCCAGAGTCACTCGGTGACTGCACACACCTCCTGACAGAACAGGGCTCTTCCCACCCCATTTCATTGTTCCCAGGAGATGTTTTTGGGAATGCCTCTCTTCCTGAGTGGTGTGTGGACTCTTAGTACCTCACCTCAATAATGTGAACAACATGAACGATGCCTTTTCTGTCCAGATCAGATCCAACCTTGCATGGTGTGAGCAGTTCCTTGCTAATGCCAAGCACCTCATGAGAACACAGATTAATGACTCTGGGAGCTGTTCTTTTTGTGTTGTAGTGAGTCACTGAGCCTCGAGCACGGAAAGCAATTCCCTCTGACTTGGAAGGAAGAGCCTGATTTTCTGCTCCAAAGACAGGTAACTGAGTCACAGTGACAGATGTGATTTGAACCCCGTGTCAGTTCGATTCCAGTGTGTGTTACATCCACAGCAGCTTCCCTTTTTTTCCCCTGCTTTTCCCTGAGTCCTACAAAGTGGACATTCCTGTGCCAGCACTGACTCAGAGTGAGGTGTGTGCAGTTGTCCAGCCTGCTGTGGGCCAGCTGAGCTGGGGCCACGTGGGGCTGCCCCACCCTGCAGAATAGGTCACATCCCACACCTGCATTTTCTAAAGAAAGCTCTGTTGCTGGGCTCTCTTTAACAGAACTTGGTTTATTTTCAGCCCCAAGTGGCCGTGGGGAGTTCAGGCACTGAGTTGGAGGAACAAGGTGTTTACAGAGTTGTTTCCTCCAGCTTTACATTTGACACTTGGGTTCTTGGCTCTTCTTTTGCTGTTTCATTTGATATTCCATGGAGCTGGTAAAATCCATTTTCTCCAGCAGGTGCTGTGAAAACTTCCCAGTTTGTGGAGGAACACTTCCACTGAGGAACGTGGAGGCTGCTCAGCCACAGCCTGTGATGCTGTTAGAGAGGAGCATTCCTCACCTGCAGCTCAGCCTGTCACCCTGAATTCTCTGCTTTTCTGTGATCTCCAGCCTGCTGCTCGAGCCCTGCACAAATTCCTGCTAAATTTATTCAGTCCTTGCTGGTGCTCTGCAACTTTTACAGCCATTTTTGTCCCTTCAGTCCCCAGATTCAGGCTCTTGCATCAACATTTATGTGCTGCTGTGAGGTCTCTGCAGCACTGGCAGCCCTGTGCCACCATCTCAGGGCCTGCAGAGGTGCACAAGTGCTGCCCAGGGAATGATTTTCCCAGCTGAGCAGCTCAGGGAGGGCTGTGTGACACTGGGGCAGGGGCTTGGCTCAGCTTTCCGCTCCCACAGCTTCCCGGGGCAGCGGGAGGCAGAGATAAAGGGCTCAGCGTGGTGGGGAAGGGAGGGCCCTGCTCCCTGCAGGTCCCTCTGCTGATCTCAGAGCTGATTGCAGAGCTGTGGTGGGGGGCCCAGAGGAAGCTGCAGTCACTTCTCAGCAGGAAGGAAAATGACCACATGGAAGGGTGGTTAGAGCAGGGGGCAGGGGACAAAGGGAAAAGGCTCTTTGGCACTCGGGGATTTGCCATGGGCTTGGTCACAGCCTGAGCAGGGGGGTTTACAAGCAACATTCAAATCATGCAGCTTTTCCCAGGGTGCTTTTCATGCCTCTTTTAATTTATATTTTTAATCCAGCCCAGTGGTGGGGTTTATTGAGCCCTGTAAATACTCAGATCGCTTGAACACTGTGCCTGGTCTTGCACCACAGAGATGGTCCTGGAGAGGGGCCCAGGTCAGATATTGTGGATCTGATATCCTTCCACTTGGATTTTTAAATGTTGGGACTGCAGGGCTGCCTGGTTCTATGTGAACATGTTAATCCAAAGTCCTCTTTGGGTTTTTAGGAAGTGAGAGGATCTTGATGAGGAGCAGGAGATAGGGGCGAGTTAAGAGATTAATGTGTATTTTTTTATCATCAGTCTCTGATCTGGCCAGCCTCGTGGTATCAGTGTTTTCTTCAGCCTAATGCTGAATATAACTGAATTCCCTCCCAGCCTCTAACTGGAACAAAGCTGACATGTGAGGCACATCCCCAGGGGCTCTGTGACAGGTGTCCCTGTCCCTGCTGTCCCACCGGATCCGCTGACCTTGTGGAACACAGGAAAGCCAGACCCAGGTGCTCTCACGTGGCCCAGAGCCCCTGGGAGGGACCTGCCAGGGGCTGCCCCGTGTTTGTCACAGCACGTGGGGGACACAGGAACGCAGCTGGGAGCAGTGGTCACATGGACCTTGGAAAAAAGGATGGAGATGGGCTTGTTTGCTTCCAGGCTGGCAAAACAGAACTTCCTGGATCTGCATTTCTCCCCCAGCTCAGGGCCAGCTGCTGATGCTGTTGCCTGCCCTCGTGAGCTGCTTTGCTCTGGAGTGACATCTGAAGGGGCAAGTCCTGCTCCATCACCTGCTCAGGTTTGTTTTCCTGCTGAGATTCCTGCTCACAAGGAATTAAGAACCCAGTTCCTTCAGGATCCTTGGTCAGAAGCAGCTGGGACCCTGTTTAGATCCGTGACAGGCAGTGGTGGAGCCAGGACAGGCAGCAAAGGCACCTCTCAGGGCACTGACAGCTCAGTATTAGGATTTTTTGAGTCACTTTGGCCAAACCCTTTTATTCTGCTGGGTTTTCCTGTGGAAGGGGCCCCCGAGGCCATTCCTGAGTTCTGGCCCAGAGCTGGGCAGCTCAGCAGTGCCAGAATCACGTGGCTGCCATAAAACACATGGGCACGACATTCCACGAGGCATTCCATGATCCAGCACAGCTCAATGTGATCAACTCCTTCCTTTCCAAACATTTTTGTTGCCTTTGCTACCTGCTCCCTGCAATTGGAAACCCATTTCCTGCCCTTTCATCCTCTGCTTTTTTGATCTCAGCCTCGCCCGTGGGGGTTTTATCTATTTCTGTTTTCTTGTCTCAGGCAGCTTTTGTCCCCTCACTTCCACTTCCTGAGCCTGCAGCTGGGGAGCAGCAAGGTCACATTTGGGTGCACATTTGGTTGTTTTTTGGGGAGGTGAGGGAAGAATGGAGGCTCTGGGATGGATTTTTGGAGTCAGGAAGGAAAGATGAAGGTGGAAGCAGAGCCTTGCAGCCAGGATTGTTCGGACAAAGGAGAACAGAGGCCAGGTCAGGATTTGGAACTCCAGTCCCAGCTGGAGCATGGAAGTTGCTTGTGACTGTAGTTGAGATGTGCCTCTGGATGTCTCAAGTTTTCCATAAGGTCTCTTTGCTGGTGGAGGTCCTGAGAATGAGTGAAATGACCCCAGAGGCTCCTCATGCCTTGAAATCCCAGAATCCTGGGATGGTTTGGGTGGGAAGGGATGGTGGAAGGGACCCAGTTCCACCTCCTGCTATGGTGGGGACACCTTCCACTTGCTCCAAGCCCCGTCCAGCCTGGCCTTGGACACTTCCAGGGATCCAGGGGCAGCCACAGCTTCTCTGGGCACCCTATGCCAGGGCCTGCCCACCCTCACAGGGAAGAATTCCTTCCCAAAATCCCACCTAACCCTGCCCTCAGTCAGCCTAAAGCCATCTCCCCTTGCCCTGTCACTCTCTGCCTGTACCAAAAGTCCCTTATCAGTGCCTTCTCTGATCACCTCTCCATGTTCCAGCCATCCTCTTCTTCCAAAGCACCAAATATTTCAGGAAAACACCTCCCTTGGTGGGAGCAGACAGAGGCAAAGCAGCAGAGCCCACAGCTTGGGGTCACAGTGGCTCCCTCGCTGCCCCTGCCCACGGCTGCTTCGGTTTCCTCCAGAGATGAAGTCAGCAGCTCCAGGCACACTCAGTCCCTGTATCCCTGCGGGAATGTGGCCCCCGTGCTGCCCTCCCCTTTCCCCCCACACACCTTCCTGTGTCCCAGCCACCCTCATTGGCCCAGAACCTGTCTCCAAGGCCTGGAGCTGGCGGGGGGGTCACGTCATCACTCTGAGTAATAACTCGCTGCTGACTGTTTCCTGGGAGGAAAGGAAAGGCAGGAAGGAAAAACAACTGGTCAAAATTTCCACTCATGGCCCAAAAAAAAAAAAAATAAAGGGAAATAAAAGGAAAGCATGAATCAGAAGAGCTGGTTTCATTCAGGAACACAGAATTCTACAGAGCAGTGAGGACCTGACCTCTGTAGCAGGAGTTTTTATGCTCTTTATTTATTTGCTGTGGGACAGTTTGGCATAAACAGGCAGAGTGTACGTGACAATATTGCTGACCTTTTGTTCTGAGCTACAGCAGCCTGGCAGAGACCTGAGATCCAGTGGGTCCCACTGAGCACATTGGTGCTCCTTGGCCTGTGGAGGCACCCTGGGGGTGGGATCAGGGGGCACCTCTGGCCACCTGTGAGCCCCCTGTCCCCAGGCGGGCACAACGAGGCTTCTGCAGCGGGGGATCCCCGGCTCTTTGTGCCTTTGCCTCAGCAGCATGGCCCAGGTGAGAAGGGAAGGATGGATGGATGGATGGATGGATGGATGGATGGATGGATGGATGGATGGATGGATGGAGGAGGGAGGGATGGATGGATGGAGGGATGGAGGGATGGATGGATGGATGGATGGATGGA
>VXAC01004673.1:63827-90370 GCA_013399225.1 Rhipidura dahli | reverse complement strand
GCACCGCGGGGACACGGGCGGCGGCACCGCGGGGACACCGGCGGCGGTACCGCGGGGACACGGGCGCTGGGCGAGGGGACCGAGCGGGCGGCAGCTGCGCTCCGCTCCGCGCATCCCCGCAGGGATCGCTCCGAAGGTGGCGGCTTGCGGGGCTCTGCGGGCGCAGCGGCAGCTCCGGCGCTGCGGCAGAGGGAGGCGGGGGGAGCCCCGGCCGCGGGGATCGTCCTGCGGGTCCCTCCTGGGTGCCCCTTTCAGAGGGCGGCGGCTCTGCCCCCGCATCCCCCGGCACAAGCCCTGAGCGTGCCCAGGGCCGTGGGAGAACGGCCGAGGGATAGTTCGGGGCACGGCGAAGGCCGAACCTCAGCATCTGTTGGAGGAAACGGATCGAGCCGCCTGTGCGGGCTGCCCCAGGAACCCACGGAATATCTGCTTTCCTCCCGTGTGTTTCAGGTGAAAGACGAGTTCTTGGAAAAGCGCGTTAAATCGCAGGCTGCCCAAATGCCAGCCCCCACCCTGCAGCCTGGCCAGCTCCGTGAGTAACCTTAACTGGGGACCTGCTGTTACTCTGAGTAAGAACTGTGCTTGCCTCGTGCTGCTGGGTGAGAAATTCTTGTGGAGGAGGAGGAGGACGGCAGTGACACTTGAAGCCTGCTGGAATCGCTGGCAGAAAGCCCGCCGGAGCCTTCAGACTGGAGTTCTGCAGAGGGACAGTGCCACTGGAGGAAGCAGCAAAGCCCTGGTAGCGAGAAGAACCTGAGTGGGATCATCTCTACAAGCCAGTCCTCTGCTTCAGTGTTGCTGTCAGCTTCTGTGTTCTTCACTTCACCTGGTTTTCCCTCTGCCCCATCACAGCAGCCGTGCTGCTGGAAAAAACCTGGGAAAAGATGCACTAAGGCGTCACACATCAAGGGAGCAAAGCTCGGATCCTGCCCCGCTGGCAGCTGCACCACACGGCGCTGGAGAGGAGGAGAACCAGAGGGAATCGCTGCCGTGTCCCTGCTCGCTCCGTGCTCCCCGACCCTGGACGCTGCTTGATGGGGATCTCTGCTGCAGGAGCAGGCTCTGCACTCCCCGGCGGGCGAGCAGGGCTGCCAGAGGTCGCTCCTAGATGCTGGAAAGGCCGTTTGGATAAGCTGCTGGCAGAAGATCCCTTCTGGAACAGCTGCTGGCTGTAGGCCCACCAAGCCAAGGGTCAGGAGAGCCTGTCCTGCAGCATGACTTCCAAGCTGGAGCAGAAGGAGACCCCCCAGGCCAACGGGGCCGTGCTGCCCGTCGTGCCCGGGGAGCGCCTCGCCAGCCCGGAGCGCGCGGAGCCCGCGGAGTTCCTGGGCCCCGACGGCACCGGCGTGGAGGTGGTGGTGCTGGAGTCCCGTGCCAACGCCAAAGGGGTGAGGGAAGAGGATGCCCTGCTGGAAAATGGCAGCCAGAGCAACGAGAGCGACGACACCAGCACGGACCGGGGTCCTGAGCCCGCCTCGCCCCTCAAGGAGACCTCCTTTTCCATCGGGCTGCAGGTCCTCTTCCCGTTCCTCCTGGCCGGCTTTGGGACGGTCGCTGCTGGAATGGTGCTGGACATCGTGCAGGTAGGATTGGTGCTCCCCTGGCCCAGCCCTGGGCTCTGGGCTCGGCATCCTGGCTCTGTAGATCTTGGCTTGATGGAATAATGGAATGCCAAGGCTGGTTCAGCAGCAGGGAAGGGGGGAAGCAGTTCCCTGGTGTGCAGGCTGGGGAGAGGGAGCTGGGGAGCCCTCGGGGATGGATGTGTGGAATGAGGGAGGGAGAGGCCGAGGAAAAGGTGCAGCCAGTGCTGGTGCCTGGGAGCTGAGAGCACTCTGTGCATCGCAGCTGGAGGGAAATCCCTTCCCTGCTGCTGCCTGGGGACACCCCAGCCCCAGTTCTGGTTCCTCTTGTCCCTCTGCCGCCTTGGGTGTTTGCTGTGCTGTTCCAGGCTCGTGCCAGCCAGGTTAATGTTTCTCTCCGTGTGTGCCAGGCCGTGTGGCTCATTCCAGAGCTTCCTGCACCACTGCCTTGTGCTCTTGAGGCATCCAGGGATGGATGACAGGGCTGAGGGAGCTCTCCTCCTGAGAGGGCTGTGGAGATGATTTTTAGGAAAGGCCAGCAGGGAGCTGGCAGGTGAAACCGAGATGAAAACCAAGGTGCTCCCTGTGGCAGGTGACGCCGTGGGAAGGTGGCAGCCTGGCTGTGTTTCCATGTGGGAACTCTGCCTTTTGCCAGCCGAGGCTCCTGCGCTGTTCTCCACCACATTTTCCACGCTGGCAGCAGACCAGCCTCTCCAGGGCTGGGCCGAGCTGACTCCCCCAGCCCCGAGGCACAAAACCGGCCTCACCCCTGGCTCTCTGGGGCTCCCTGCCATGGGGACGCGGCCATTTAGGAGCTGTGGGCAGCCCAGAAAGGCTCCGCTCGGAGCTGCCGCGTTCGCCGGGCGCGGTGAGCGGGCTGAGGGGAGCCGGGCTCGGCTGGCAGCCCCGGGAGCCGCCGCGCTCGGCCCAGCCCCGTGCCGGCAACTCAGAGGGGTTTGTTTGGTTTTTCTGGGGACCTGTGGGTGACCAGAGAAGCTCCCCGGCCCTGTCCCTGCCCTGTCCCTGCCCACAGCAGCGATTTCCCTGCGTGCCCGGACCATCCTTGTGGCCTCTCTCGGTGGAGCCCGTGAGGGGAGAGCCGGGAGGTGACTCCCGGCAGGAAAGGCCGGACGGGGGGAATGAATCCGGGAGAGCTTTACCGGAACAGTTTGCTGAAAAAAGACACATTTCAAACGTGTTTTCCCTTCACGAGGTCCCTGCAAACCCAGGCCTGGCTCTTCTGGAAGCTGCCCAGAGCGGTTTGAAGCCCACCTGAAGTTTTTCCCGGAGAAGGCACAGCCCCTGAGGCCGCGGCTCGGCCCGGTCTCCTCCTGCCTCGGGTTTTTCATGGCCCTCGGGAATAAAACTCCAGCACTGCATGGAACACACTGGGATCCCGGGCAGAGCCTGAAGCATCTCCTTCGTGCTGTGTTCGCCTCCCTGAAAACAGCTCATTCCCACATTTCTGTGCCTCTCAAGAGGGGCTGTGACTTTAACAGCTCCATGTCCCAAACTGAAATTCTTATTTTCTCCTTTTTTTTTTTTTTTGGCTTTTTTTGGGTTTGGTTTTGGGCTGTTTTTGTTTTTCAGGCCTGCCCAAGCAGCCTGGCTCTGGGCACTCCACGGGGAGCTTTGTTCCCTGCAGGAGCCACCGAGCCCCGCAGACGCCCAGCCTTGTACAACATCTTATATTAAGAAAGCTGGCAGGAGCCCACGGGTCCTGCTCTTTGCAGAGACAGAGCTGCTGAGCTCTGCAGAAATCTCCTTGTTTTCCTTCCCCAAAGATGGCTTTTCTTCCTTGCTCTGGGAGCAGCCCTGTCCTCCTCAGGCAGCTGCTGCAGCAGGCTCCAGTTACGGCTGCTGCTGGCACCAGCCTCCCCTAAAAGTTAAATTTACGAGTTATTAATTTAAATTCAGGGTTGGGACGAGGTGAGGGAGGGCTGGAGCTGGTGCCTGGTCGTGCCTCTGGGAGGGTTTTGCCCAGGCTGGTTAATGACGAGGTTCCTCTCATTAATTGGCTCTGGTAGCACCCGGCTCGTCCTGCTGGGCAGTGGCAGCGTGGTGGTCACTGGGGGAGCCCTGGGTCCTGCCAGGGGAAGCTGCAGTGAGGGACTCACCCGCTGGACACGCAGCAAAACCATCCCAGAGCCTAAAAATAGACTGGGGAGAGCCGAGCTCGGCTGCTCCTGGAGGTGTCTGGAAGGAGGCACAGCCCGTGCTGGGTGAAGAATTTCAGATTCAGAATTTCAGTGCTGAGCTCAAATCACGTGGAATGCCAGAATTTAGGCTGGAAAATCCCTCCAGGCTCATCGAGCCCAAGCTGTGCCCCTTGCCCACCTTGTCCCCAGAGCTCTGAGGGCCACGTCCTTGGACACCTCCAGGGATGGGGACTCCAGAGCTCCCTGGGTGACCTCAGGAGCCTCATCCTCCAGCAGGGAGAGCATTGTGCTTGTGAAAATCTTACCTGAGAGTCAGCTTGGCACAACATCCCAGATGGGTTGGGTTGGAGGGACCTTAAAGCCCATCCAGTGCCACCCCTGCCATGGCAGGGACACCTCCCACTGTCCCAGGCTGCTCCAAGCTCAATCCAAGCTGGCCTTGGACACTTCCAGGGATGGGGCAGCCACAGGGCAACCTGTGCCAGGGCCTCCCCGCCCTCACCTTGCCTTACCAAGCTGTCAGAAACATTAAGGGGACTTTTACAACTGGATTTTTATCAAGGAAACACCTTTTCCACGTGAGGAAAAACCATCCCAGTTCACCCATCCCAAGCTCGCCTCCACTTTTCCTCCCCAGTGATTTTTTCAAGTGAGGGCAGCCTTGCAGAGCACCAGGAAGCTGCAGTTTGTTGGCTCAGGGGGGTGAAGGGTAGAAAAACAAACAGAGAATCCCTGAAGTCCTTCCTCACAGGAGGCTCTTGGGCAGGCAGGTGGAGGGACTGATGTTTGCTGGTGGCCTCGCTTGTCCTGGAAGAGAAACCCCCACCCCTGGTGAGCCTGGCACTGCCCGGGGGAGCTCTCAGAGAGGGGGAGGCTGGCACAGGTGATGTTTGCAGGCACAAAGCTGCACAGGGATGTTCAGCACATCCAGCACTGCCCCAGCTGGGGATTCCTTTGCTGCTCAGCATCCTTCAGGGAGAGTGGCAGCCAGGCAGGGTGGGAAACAGGAGAGATTTTGAGCCCTGGCTATAAAAGCCAGGGGCAGTGAGGTTTGGGTGGCTCACAGGGGTGTTTTTAAATGCAGCTCTGAGGGGTTTTTGGAGTGGTTTTGTGTTTTCAGCTGCTTGCCTGTAAGGTTGCTTACCCTGCAGTTACTCTTTGTTTTATCCTAAACAACCATGGCTGCCTCTTTCCCTCATCCCAGGGCAGCTGGAGAGGCAGAGGAGTTAGGAAATGCAGGTAGCAGGGAAAGGTGGCCTCAGTGGGCTGGGGTTTGGATCAAAATGTATCTTTTTTTTCATATTTGCAAGACACACATGTAGGAGAGGCTCTCAGCTGAGACCAACCAAACTTCAGCACTCGAATCTGCCAAAAACTGCAAGTATTGGGCAAAGCCTCTCCATCTTTCCCTGTTTTGGCCTCTGGATGTGTAAACATTTTGTCAGTGGTGGCTCTTTGGGGGATTTTTTCACTGAAAGTTGCTGGCTCAGAGCTGTTTTTGCAGCCCAGCAGGAACGTGTGGTCACTGCTGTAAATGTCACAAGTGGCAAAACCGCTGCAGAGCTCCGAGTGTGGCAGCAGGGAGGGCACTGGGATGTCCTCTCAGGGCACTGCCAGGCGTCAGAGGTGGCACTCAGTGGGTGACACTGGGCCTGGAGCAGAGCTTGGTACCAGCCACGGTTCTGTTTGATGGTTTTATTTCATTTGCTTTGACCTTGCAGCACTGGGATGTCTTCAAATACGTGACTGAGGTGTTCATCCTGGTTCCTGCTTTGCTGGGCCTGAAGGGGAACCTGGAGATGACGCTGGCATCCCGCCTGTCCACGGCTGTGAGTGTCCTGGGAGCTCAGGGATGCCTGCTTTGGGAAGGGTTTGTGTGGCTGGCTGGTGGCTGGGCAGGCAAAATTCCCCAAATTCCCCGTGTCAGTGACACCAGACAGCAGAGCCCAGGGTTCAGTGTGCTGGGAAGGTGTTTTCATCCTGCTGGGCTGATGGGATTTGAAGGATAAATGGTCCTTAAGCTTTGCTGACAGTTCACTTCCTCTGCTTCGCCTGGGGGCACACGGGGTGGGAGCTGGCTGGGATCCAGCTTTTCCAGCAGGAACTGGGAACAGGAATGTCACCAGAGCAGCCAGGGCGAGGAGAGAGCCTGGGGACAATTGTGAAGCAGAGGGGACCTGGCAGTGAGAGCTCTCAGGGGGACTGACAGGCTCTTGAAGTGATGGAGATCACAGCTGGGCATTCCTCCTGCTGGAATTCCCTCTGGTCCCCGGGGAACAGGGAGCTCCCTGTTCCCTGAGGATCCCTGAGCCCCCTGAGGGCCGGGCCAGGCTCTGGCAGCTCCTCAGAGCCCTGTGTTAGCCCAGCTGCCCGTGAATTGCTCTGTGTCTCAGATCTCTGCCCTGGAGCTCAGCAGGGCTGCAGAGGGACAAGGACAAGGTCACTCCTTCCTTGTGTAGAGCATCTCCTGCCTGATGTCCCCGTGTCCCCACCGTGGGAGCTTGGGATCTTCCACCCCCAGGCTGTTCTCTGCCTGCTGCCAGGAGATTTTAATTCCTCTGGGCTGGCAGTTCCTGAGGGGAGCCCTTGCAGCACCCTTGGCAGTGCTGGTGTTCCTTGGCCCAAGGGAAGGGGCCACGGGAAGGGCTCACAGAGGTGGAGGGATGGAGGACAAACCCTGCTGGGCTCATTCCCTTGCTCTCAGCCCTGCCCTTGCTGCAGGAGAAGGCACAGCACAGTCGGGCTGGTCTCCTTCTGGATCTGCTCTCCCAGGCGCTCTCCTGTCCTTCCCTGGGGAGGTTCCAGCTGTGGCTCTGCTCCTCAGGCTCCTCAGCTCCTCAGGCTCCTCTGCTCCTCAGGCTCCTCAGGCTCCTCTGCTCCTCAGGCTCGGGGAGGACAAAGCTGCTGGGCCCAGCTGGGCTCCAGTGCCAGGGACAGAAGCTGAGCTTTGTTCCCCGCTTCGCTCTGGGAAACAAATCCCTTTGTTTTGTTCCCTCTATTGTTGGGACCATGACAGATCCTTGCTGTCCCGGACACGGGGACCTTCTCCCTCCTGGGGCTGGCAGGAGCAGCTTTGGGGCAGCTTTGGCAGAGGAATGAGACCATGGAGAGTCAGGAATGCAGAACTTTGCCCAGCCTGCCCTGGTGGCTGCAGGAGGGTCAGGGGGACGTCAGCACAGGGAGCACCCAGCAGCTCCTGTCCTGAGCCAGGCTTTGGCCTCTCCTTCCCTCCTCACACTCAGCCTCCTTAAAATCACAGAATCTCAGGATCATTAAAGCTCCAAAACACCTCCAGGACCATCAAATGCAACCTCCCTGTGCCTGGTGGGACAGGAGGATCTCTGGTCCCAACCTGCCCGGAGCTTCCCGGTGTGCATCCCGAGCTCTCCCCACAGGGAGAAGCAGCCTGGAGTGGTTTCTCAGACCTTGGGTTTCTAATTAGTGCTGCTTTAAGGCACCTCGGAAATTCCTTTCACAATTAAGAGGCAAAACTCCCCCATTAGTTAAAGGATTAAAATCCCGTTGCCAGTGGCTACAGGCGAGGTTATGTTAATCCCAGCCTAATTGCCATGTGGCTGGAATTTTAAGGTCAGGCTTCATATGGAGCTCAAATTCCTGTGCTGGATGTGCTGCTCCAGTCAACTTTTTGTTGGTTTTCCCCCCATTCCTTCCTTCTCTCTGCCCAGAACGATTTGCCCCAGAGATGGGGGCATCTCAGTAAAAACGAGCTGGCAGCTCTCAACACATCCAGCAAGGAGAGCAGGGGGATTAATTAATCACTTATTTCTGGTTTTCTTGTTTTCTTTTCCACCTGAGAGGAGGAAATTGCTGCTGTGTTGCTGTGCACGAGTTTGGTGCTGTCAGGCATTTCCCACTCCGCTGTTTGAGCCTCTCCCTTGTTTCCTAAATTCACCAGCTTCTAATGATGCAAATTGGATGTGAACTTATCCATTCTTCCCACAAAGACCCGGCAGGTGGGAGGGAGGAGCAGAGCTCGTGCCCTGCAGCGATTCCCCTGGGTTATTTTGGATCCTACGCCAGGAATTGCAGCAATTCCCATCTCCTGCTCAGCCTCTCCCGGTGCCAGGTGACCCCCGTGCCGCAGCCTCCCGCTCCTCTCCCTGTCCCCAAGTGGCACCGGCCGTGTTTGCTCAGCTTTTATCGGGGGCAGGAGGCTGTGCTGCTCGGTGTGGGAGCAGGGGCACGGAGCTGACCCTGGCTGCCCCGAGGGGCAGCGTGACCCGCGGGAAGGGCAGTGAATTCCATGAGAAGTGCAGTGTGTGGCTGCAGGGGGACGTGGGGACCTCGCTGCTTTTGCAACATCCCCCGTCAGATTTTTTGGTTGGTGTTGATTCCCCTGCACCCTCCCTTTGCTGAATTGCTCCCCTGTAAGAACCGAGGGTCTGGGGTCCTGCCCTGCTCCTGGCAGCGGAATTTGGCTGTTTTCAGGTGAGAAGTGCTGCCAGTCTTTAATAGTGTGGCATTTCCTCCTGCAGGCTAACATTGGCCAAATGGATACACCCAAAGAGCTCTGGAAGATGATAACGGGGAACATGGCTCTGATACAGGTGAGGACAGGGAAGGGGGATATTTACAGCTGGGGCAAGCCCTGCTTTGGCACCGTGGGAGGTTGAAGTGCCTGGGTTTTTTGGGTGGGGAAGCAGGTGGCACCTGTGTGTCCCCCAGCCACGCTGGCCCTGCAGGTTGGACTGGATGTTTCCATGCTGGATTCTGATCCCCCTGGGTGGTGCTTCCCTCTTAGAATCACAGAATGAAGTCGTGGAATGGTTTGGGTTGGAAGGGACCTTAAAGCTCCTCTTGTTCCCATGGGGGGAATCACTTCCCCTATCCCAGGCTGTTCCCAACCCCGTCCAGCCTGACCCTGGACACTGCCAGGAATGAGGCAGCCACAACTTCTCTGGGCAACCTCTCCCCACAACCTGGGGCTGTTTTGGTGTCTTGGTGACCCTCTGGTTTCCATTCCCAGGTCCAGGCCACCGTGGTTGGCTTCCTGGCCTCGATTGCAGCCGTGGTGTTCGGCTGGATCCCGGACGGGCACTTCAGCATCGACCACGCCGTCCTGCTGTGTGCCAGCAGCGTGGCCACTGCCTTCATTGCCTCCCTCGTTCTGGGTGAGACTCACCCCCTCTGTGCACCTCTTCCTAAAATACTGAGCTCCCCTTGGCCGAATCTTGTCTTTTTTCCCTCTTTCTGGCTGCAGGTATGATTATGATTGGGGTCATCATTGGCTCCAGGAAGATGGGGATCAATCCTGACAATGTGGCCACACCGATTGCTGCCAGCCTGGGGGACCTCATCACCCTGGCTCTGCTGTCAGGGATCAGCTGGGGCCTCTACAAGGAGCTGGGTGAGGAGCACCAAAAGGCCTCTGTCTCTCCCTGCTCCCTGCTGTGTCTCCCTTTCATTTCAGCCTCCTCCTCTGCCCTTTCTATTCTTGGGGTGTGTAGGGCCCTGGAGCTCCCATAGTTAGGCCTAGGTCAGGTGAGGGAGGAATGATTGGACCTTCTCACTGCCCTGCATGCCTCCTCCTCCCCAGGTGGAGTGCTCAAGGAGAGGTTGTCCCCTTCCAGAGGCCAGGCTGGGGCTGGAACAGTGAGAGAAGGCAGCTTGGGATTCCCTCTGCAGTGCTGTCAGCTCCAGCTGGGGATCCTCAGGGCAGGGCTGCAGCTGGAAACTCCCAACTTCCTCCTCCTTCCCCTCCACCTTCCCTCCCTGGCAGCCAGGATGCAGGGATGTGACTCAGCCGGGTTCATCCAGGGGTGAAGCAGCACTGGGAGATCCTGCCCAGGAGCGGGAAAAGCAGGGATGAGCAGCTGGAATTGAAGGGATCCTGCTCAGATCAGTTGATAAAAACAGATCCGAGCATTTTACTGTCACCCCTGTGAGCACAGCTCACCCCCTGTGAGAGGGAAACCCCCTGAGCCTGGCCCAGGTTTCCCTGCCTTTTCTGGAGCTCCTGAGGTTCAGATTCCTCTGCTTCTTCTTCCCTTTGATTCCTCTGCTTCTTCTCCCTCCCTTGCCCAGAGAGCAAAGCCTACGTGAACCTCTTGGTGTGCGCCTTCTTCATCTCCCTGCTGCCCATCTGGATCGTCATTGCCAAGAGGAATTCGGCCACCCGGGAGGTGCTGTACTCAGGCTGGGAGCCCGTCATCATCGCCATGGCCATCAGCAGGTGGGACTGTCCCTGTCTGTCCCCAAGCACAGCCTCAGTCCCTGTCATTATTCCAGCACTGACCTCTCTGCTCTCCCCCTGCAGCGTCGGGGGGCTGATTTTGGACAGGACGGTGTCGGACCCGAACTTTGCTGGGATGGCAGTTTTCACACCAGTCATCAATGGTGAGTCCTGCCCCAGCCCTGCTGGGGCTGCAGCTGCTGGCAAACAGAGGAATTGTCTGGGATTTCAGGCAGGTTGAGGGCAGTCATCTCTTTTGAATGATTTTTGAATGATTTGAATGATTTTCGAATCATTCTCTTTTAAAACCAACACAGGTTTGGCTGCCCCTGTGCCACTGACAGGCATGGGAGGGTATTCCCTAAAAAAATCACATTTCCAGGGACTTCTTCATTTCCTTATTCCTCTTGTCAGGTGGAACACCCCCATCTTCCAAAATATTTGCCTCATGGCACCTGGCAACACAAAGATTTGTGTTTGCTCCTTGGAGTCAGGAAATCCAATTGATTCTGGTATAAAGCTTTCACCTACTTTCTCCCTCATTAACCAAGGAAACTCATTTTTTAATTGTGTTTTGCAATAGGTAGAATTAATTCTGAGCCAGTGCACCTTGTTCTGGTGGCTTTCACAGTTCCCCTGTGCCTCATGTGGAAAATAATAGTTTTGAATTTCTTGTCTCTGTTTTGGTGCCTGACTCCTCAGTTTTGTTTCAAGTGTTTCTTCCACCCCGAAGCTGCAGTGGCAGAACAGCTTCAGCTTCACTCAGGGGCCCGAGGGGAAAAGCCACAGCTCTGTCCCAGCTCCCCACATCCTCCAAAAGCAGAATTGGGCTCCAAAATACACCTTCCTACATAATCCCAGCACCTGGCACTTCCAGATCTGCTGGCTTTTGAAAGGAGCTCTTGGAAGTGTCTGGGACGTGACCTGAGTGCTGTTTGTGCCCTGCAGGTGTGGGTGGCAACCTGGTGGCAGTGCAGGCCAGCCGTATCTCCACCTACCTGCACATGAGTGGGGTGCCTGGAGACAGCCCTGAGACGGCTCCTCGCAAGTGCCCCAGCCCCTGCAGCACCTTCTTCAGCTCAGGTAGGCCAGGCAGCCGTGGGGACGTGGGGCTGGTGCCAGCTGAGCTCCCTAGGGCAGTGGCTGGGGCCTTGTCACAGCAAAGAGGGGCCCAGCCCTGCTCAGGGGCAGCTCCTGGCTCGGGGTGGGGCACAGAGCCCCAGTGCCTGGGGTCAGGGCACTGCTGGTGGGGGAGATGTGGGGATGGAATGTCCTGAGCTGGAAGGGACCCCACAGGATCACCCAGTGCAGCTCAAGGCTCTGCACAGACACCCCAAAATCCCTGGGTCATGGAATTGTGGAATGGGTTGGGTTGGGAGGGACCTTAAAGCCCATCCAGTGCCACCCCTGCCATGGGCAGGGACACCTCCCACTGTCCCAGGGTGCTCCCAGCCCTGTCCAGCCTGGCCTGGGGAACTGCCAGGGTGTGAATGAGGCCTGATGTCCCCTTTGCAGATGTGAACTCCCGCTCTGCCCGTGTGCTCTTCCTCCTGGTGGTGCCTGGGCACTTGGTTTTCCTCTACACCATCAGCTCCATGCAGGGGGGACACACCACGCTCACCCTGATTTTCATCGTGTTCTACATGACAGCAGCACTGCTCCAGGTGAGCTGGAGCCCCTCAGGGGGCTGGGCTGCCTCAGGGGACACTGCTGTCACCTGCACTGGGGACCTGCTGGGCTCAGGGATGCCAGGTGGAGCTGAGTGACTCCTTTGTGGACACCTGGACACACAATTTTTCCATCCTACCATTCTTGGGGAGTTTAGAATCTGCCTTTTGTCTCTTTTAAGCCCTTCTGGTAGGCAGAGTGTTTCCCTCTTAATCTGTCCTGGGGGGAGATTTGGCAGTTTGCAAAGGCCTGGGGATGAAAAGAAGGCATGGAGTTTGCAGGGAACTGCCCTGCCCTTTTCCCTGGCAGCTCCTGGAGCTGTGGGAGCCCACAGGGATGACTCTTGTGACCAAAAGCTTGAGAGGATCCACTGCAGATTTTGTGTCTTTAAATACCAGCATGAGCCTCTCACTGCACTGGTGCAGATGGAGGAGGAAATCCCATTCTGGCAGTTCCAGCTGCTGGGTTGAAAAGTTAAACCTTTGAAAGTTATTCCTTTATAAAAGTTACTCCTCTAAAGTCCTCTAAAACCCCCAAAGTTACTGTTTTATTTCTGGCAGCCAGGCACTGCTGGCCCTGCCTGAGCAGTCCCCTCTCTGCCCCACGTCTCCTCAAGCTCATTCTGGTTAGAGCTGAAAATTCAGGTGCAAAATTGAGACTTCTGGGTGGTTTTAGCCAAAATTTGTGTAGTGCCAGGAAGCTGAAGGAGGACAGGCAGGGGCTGTGAAGGACACAGAGGGTTTGGGATGCTCAGGGAGCCCCTGAAGCTCCCCCCAGCTCCTCTTTGTGCTTTGGGGACGCAGCTGCAGAGAGCAGCACTGGGGAACGTGGTTCCAGCCCCGTGTTTTGGGATGGGCTTGTGCTTCCCTGAGCCAGGCACAGCTGCTCTGGGATCCCAGGGCTCAGGAGCTGTGCCTGACGTGGCTCTCCCCTCGCTGCCCCCAGGTCCTCATCCTGCTCTACATCGCTGACTGGATGGTGCACTGGATGTGGGGCAGGGACCTGGATCCCGACAACTTCTCCATCCCATACTTGACAGCTCTGGGGGACCTCATTGGAACAGGGCTCCTGGCCCTCAGCTTCCACATCCTCTGGCTCATTGGTGACCGGGACTCCGATGTTGGGGATTAACTCTCCCTGCTCCCCCCTTCCCACAGTTCTCCTCCTCCTCCTCCTCCTCCTCTTCCTCCCATTTGTTGTTTCTTTTTCCCCTCCCTTTGCCTCTCTTTGCTTCCCCCTCCTCCCACCCGGTCTCTCTCTTGAGACTTCATCTTTGATACTGGATTCTCATTATTTTCAATGGGAATTTTACACGGTTTCTATTTCAAGCTGAGTTTGTACAAAGGATATATCTAGTTTTAGGAAGGACAAACAAACAAACAAAAAGTGTAACGAGACAATCACTAAGTGCAATTTTCACAGCAGTTAGGTCTGAACCGAGGTTCCAGTGAAGTTCCTGCTCAGCCAGATCACGCAGGGAGCCCCCCCTGCCCCTCTCCCTCGAGCTGAAGGGCTGCTTTTTTCGCTTCATAAGCGTTTTAAACCCTGGGGGTCGAGCTCAGCTTTGTTCTCCTGGGCTGGCACCTCCTAGCAAAGTACAACCTCACAGCTGAGGGCATGGGGCACCCCTGCCTTGGCTCTCTGAAGCTCCATCCTGGGCCCACATCCAAAAACTGGGAGTTTCTGGGAGAGGGATGAGGAGGATGGTGAGGAAGGCTCCTGTGAGTGATCTTGTTTGAGAGCCCCAGGCCCTGGCTGGGCTCTGCTGGCAGATCCAGGCTCCCTTTTGCCACCCACCCCAAACTGCAGAGTGCAGGTTCTGCCTGTGCTGAGCTGAGTTCAGCTGCTCTGAGCTTCATCCAAAGGGGCTGGGAGCTCTCCCCATCCATCACCCCCCTTCCACCTGCCAGAAATCCTCTGCAGGAGCTGCTGGAGCCCTCCTGGCTGCTGTCTCCTTGTGCTGCACCATTTTCCTGGCTCTCCTCAGTGCAGCTGGCTTTCCCAGAGGGGGTGGATGGAAAAACAGCTCCTGTTCCTGGTGTCCAGATTCCCTTTTGGTTGCTGAGAGCTGCTGATGGGCCCTTTGCAGCCAGGAAGAAGCCACCCAGCACCTCCCCTCAGATGAGCCTGAGGTGCTTCAGGCTGGGGAGCAGCATTTTGCTCGTGGTGTCTGTGAGGAAAAGGCATCCACGGGATTTCTCTCTCTGTTGGGGTTCCAGCTGGGAAACAGCTGGAAATGCAGGCACAGCTGGATTGCAGGAGCCCTGGCTCTCGGTGCAGCTCTGTGGCACAGGAACCCCCCCTGCCCTTGTGTAAAACCTGGGACTGGGGCTGCAGCCTGGCTGGGAGCCCTGGCTGAGCACAGGGAGTGCAGGCTGAGCACAGGGAGTGCAGGCTTCCCTCCTCTGCTGCTGCTTTTTGTGCTGTTCAGCTCCGTGCTGGCCGGAATTCCCGCTCTTCCCGTTCGGCCGTGTTGGGAGGGCAGCAAAAACCACACACCCAGGTGGGCAAATCAAGACCAAAGTTAGTCCAGGATCATCATCCCAGCCCAAGGGTCTGGGTGCAGAGCTGGGCTCGCCCTGGGGATGACCCTGTTGGAAAGGAGGGTCAGGATCAGAGTTCTGGAAATCCATGGGAGCAGGTGGATCCAAACCAGGGCTCTCGGCTGCTCCAGGCCCTCTGTGGAGTTGTGGAAACCCTTCCCTGCTGCTGGTGCTGTGCAGGAGGCAGAGCTGGGCTCCAGGCTGCTCCCTCTCAGCCCCTCAGAAGAGCAGGAGTTGCATTTCCAAGATGATTTTCCCTTTTTTCCCCTCGCTAACCCAACATCAGGCTCACTCCCCCTGCTCCTCTCTGCTCCAGGTCCTGGGTGGGAGCAGCTCTGCCCCTCCTCTCTCCACCCTCATTTCTCACAGCTCTCCTCTGGCCAAAGCTGTGCTCAAAGCACAAAACCCAACCACAAAACAAACCCCTGGCCCTGCTGTGCTGAACTCTCAGCCCAGGGACTCCTGGAATATTTTATTTTTTGAATATTCTCAGCTGCTCACCTGATTCCTCTGCCTGATGCTGAGGAATAAATGCAGGACTTCCTTCCATTAACACTTCAGCTTTTATGTGCATAGAAAGAAACTCTGCTGGCCTTCCAGCTGTCACATCACCACTTAATTCCCTGGGAAAAGGTTCCCTGGAGGAGGAATTTGCCTCTTGTGGTCAGGGCTGGGGGGGTCTGTACATGAAATATGGTCAAGGGTGTGCTTGGGGAATGGTCAGGGAAGAATCTCATTTAAAACAGGAATATTAATGGCAAAAAAAAAGCAAAACCTCTTCCCACTGGTTGCACTCCAATGCATGCCGACTCTACAGCTGCCTGCAGATGAAAATCCTGGTTTACTCTTTTATTAAAGGAGAAAAAAAAAAAAAAGAGACTGTCTTAATTATTTATAGTTCCTATAACTGACAGATGTCGACCTAATGGATAAATTATATTTGGTTAAATAAAGATGACATTTATTTATGTGGACTCTGGTGGGTTTTTTTCCCTTTGGGTTGAAGGTCCCTCTCAGGTTTTGGAGCTTATTTTAGCTCAGGCTGAAGCTCTTTTGATAGGAGAGTTACAAAAATCAAATAAATTGCTGGGCACGAAGCAAACTGGGATTGGTGTGAGTTCCAGGTGACCTCGGCCATGCCCTTGGTCAGGTCCTGGCAGCTCGTGGGGGCTCCCAGCAGGAATCCAGGTGTTTGTTCTGGCCCTCCCTGGATTCAGAACCCAAACCCTGCTCCCCGAGAGCTGCTGGCACGTGGCCCCTGCCTCTTCCTGCTGATTTCCTGGGACAAAAGGGTTCTGCACCTTGTGGGGTGCAGAAAAGGCCCTGGATTTGCAGGAATTGGTGGCTGTGGGCTGTGTTTCCCTGCAGGGCTGTGCCTCCAGCTCACCCAGAGCAGAATTTTGGTGCAGAATCCAAAAACCAAAGCCCCTGGGTTTGGGGAGCAGCCACCCAAAGCCTGCTGCTGGCTTCACCCATCACTGGGGTGAATATTGGGGTGCTGGGGCATGGCAGGGGCCATATCCTGGTCCCCTGGGGCTGGGGGAAGGAGCACGAGCTGCAGAAAGAACCGCTTGGGCTTTGAGACCTTGGAGAGATCCCAGCAGCAGGGGAGGCTTGTCTGAAAATGGGAATAATTGGTGGGGGAGTGTGCAGAGTGGGGAGCCTTTGTTATTTGCCTGGGGGTTGCAAAGGAACCGGGGGTACAGGGGGTGTGCAGGCAGGGTTTGGGGGGACATGGGGCTGGATCTGGGAGTACAGGGGGTGTGCAGGGCAGGGTTTGGGGGTCCCTGAAGCTGGACCTGGGGGTACAAGGAGGTGGATCTGGGGGTGCACGGGGCTGGAGGTGCAGAGGGCAGGATCGGGGTGTGCAGGGCAGGGTTTGGGGGTGCATGGGGCTGGATCTGGGGGTGCACAGAGCAGGGTCTGCGGACACAGGGGATGTGCAGCGCTGGATCCGGGGCTGCGGGCTCAGGATCGGGGTGTGCGGGGGATGCGCAGCGCTGGATGTGGCCGTGCCCGGGGCCGGCTCCGGCGGAACTACAGCTCCCGGCAGCCCTTACAGGCTCCGCCGCTGCCCCACCTGATCCTCACATGACCGAGCGGGGCTGGGCCAAGCCGGGCCGGGCCGGACCGGGTCGGGATGGGGCAGCGCGATCGGATGTTCAAGGTGCTGGTGGTGGGGGACGCCACGGTGGGCAAGACCTCGCTGGTGCAGCGCTACGCCAACGACAGCTTCAACCGGCACTACAAATCCACCGTGGGAGGTGAGCCCTACGGCTTCCCGGGGGGTTCCCGGGGGGTTCCCGGGGGGTTCCCAGGGTCCGGTCCCGCTCCGGTCCCGCAGCGCATCCCGAGCCCCGCTCCGCGCTCCGCTCCCAGCCCGGAGCCCGCGGGGAACGCGCCCTTCTCCCCTCTTCCTCCTCCTCCTCCTCCTCCTCCCCGGGCCGTGGGATAGGGGAATTTGGGATGGAAACAGCCGCTCACCATCGGTGGTTTACGGGGCATCGCTGCCAGCATCTCTTTGGCGAGTCCCCCGGGGGATTCTGTCCCTGTGCGCGGCTCATTCGGGGTGTCCCGTCCTCTCCCACCCCTCGGAATAACCACCCCAGGAGCTGGAAAGTGGACAGTCCGAGCTTCCAGGCTCGGCTCATCCCGCTAAAACCATCAGCAGCGTTAATTAAACAGCCTGGCCCCGCTGCCGAGGGCTCCGTGAGCAGCGGGGCCGAGCGGGATTTTGGTTCTTTGCCCGAATGGATCTCCTGGAAGCAGCAGGAGCTGCCAAGGGTTTACCCAGGAAATCTCCCCAAGGACCCGAAATCGCGGGGGGTGAGCGCAGCTGTTTAAATCTTCTTATTCCCGAACCGAGAGGGGATGGATCAGAAATGGGAAGCGCCGCGGAGCTCCGGGCTGTGCCCGGCGTCTCTCCCAGCAGCAAACGCTGCACACCCGGACTGGTTTCTGGTACTTTTTTGTGCCCTTAGTTCCTGGTTTTGCTCGGTTCCAGCCCGGCTGGGTCTGGCTGCCAGCAGAGCCGGGCAGGTTTTGCCCTGCGGTGACACATCGGGAGCTGAGAACAGCGCCCAGTTCCCCTTCGGGCTCAGCAGCCTGGGTGCAGCAAAGGTGGGGTGACCCAGCTGGGAAGGGACCTCCCATGGGACACCTTCCCCTGTCCCAGGCTGCTCCCAGCCCTGTCCAGCCTGGAGCTGGACACTGCCACTGATCCGGGATTGTGATCCTGGCTGGGGCTCCGGGAGATGGGCAGAGGCTGGCGGGGAATGAGCCCCGTCGTGCAGAACAGCCCTGATCAGGTTTCCTTTCTGGGTTTTTTTTTGGGAATTCTCCAGTGGATTTTGCGCTGAAGGTGGTTCAGTGGTCGGAGTCGGAGACGGTTCGGCTGCAGCTGTGGGACATTGCAGGTATTTTAAAAGGTTTTTAAAGTTCTCAGTGTTTTGGCCTTTTTTTGCCTTCCTTTCCCCCTTCCTTTCCCTCTTCCTTGTCCTCTTCCTTTTTTTCTTTTATTCCTTCTGCTCCAAAAATAAATCCCTGTGGATTCCAGGACTGCTCTGCTTTGCAGGGCAGCCTCGAGCCTGCTGTAGTCATTAAAATATTTAATTAAAAGTCCACCTGCAAGGAGTGCACTCAGTAATTCCTGCCCAGCCTTTCCCAGAGCCAGAGGGAATGTGGAACTGGCTCATCTGCAGCTGGATACGAGACTGCTCAGCTCCAAATCTCGTGTTAAAATGCAAATTTCTGGCACAAGACACACTCTGAGGGACGGAATTACATCAGCTGGAGTGGAGTGAGGAGCTCCTGCTCCTTGGAGAGGGGCAGAGAAATGAATCCCCCAAATTCCCTGGCACCAGGAGAGGCCTGGGCAGCAGCAGCAGCTCTAAAATGGCACCTCTGGATGTGGAGCAGGGAGGAAAACAGGGCTGTGGCTTCCTCTGGTTTTGCTGCTTGGGGTGCCTGGAATCCTTAAAAAGGCAACAGGAAGGAGAAGTTGGCAGAGCGAGCAATGCAGCGAGAAACTGGTTTTGGTTTCGGCCCCAAAAAGGAGTTTGAGGCTGGCACGGTGCCCTCGGGGTGGCTGCAGGGGACCCTGAGTTGGGACAAACATTGGGAGTGTCCCAAACCAGGCTGGACGAGGTTTGGAGCACCCTGGGATCGGGGAGGGTGCCCCTGCCCACAGCACTGGGGGATCTTTGGTCCCTTTTTACCCAAACAAATCTGTCCTTTCCCCACCCCACCACACATCCATCACCTGCCTCCCCTCTCTAATTACCCCGCGATCATTAGCAAACCACCAACACCCCCATGGACAGGAGCAGCTCCCAGCACAGCCCCTCTGGGGGGTGTTTTTGTCCCATTTCCACCCCCAGGGCAGGAACGTTTCACATCCATGACCCGCCTGTACTACAGGGAGGCCTCAGCCTGCCTGGTGATGTTCGATGTCACCAACGCCAGCAGCTTCAGCAGCAGCCACAGCTGGAAGCGGGACCTGGACAGCAAACTGGCACTGCCTGATGGGAGCCCCGTGCCCTGCCTGCTGCTGGCCAACAAGGTGGGGAGCCCTGCGTGGGTTTCTGGGTGGGTTTTGGTGTTTTTCTGTGTTTTTCTGTGTTTTTCTGGGTGGGTTTCTGTGTTTATGGATTTGTATGTGTTTTTCTGTGTGTTTCTGTGTGAGTTTCTGTGTTTCTGTGTGGGTTTCTGTGTTTCTGTGTGGGTTTCTGTGTTTCTATGTGGGTTTCTGTGTTTCTTTCTGTGTTTCTGTGTGTGTTTCTGTGTGTGTTTCTGTGTTTCTGTGTGTGTTTCTGTGTGTGTTTCTGTGTTTCTGTGTGTGTTTCTGTGTGTGTTTCTGTGTTTCTGTGTGTGTTTCTGTGTTTCTGTGTGTGTTTCTGTGTTTCTGTGTGTGTTTCTGTGTGTGTTTCTGTGTTTCTGTGTGTGTTTCTGTGTTTCTGTGTGTGTTTCTGTGTTTCTGTGTGTGTTTCTGTGTGTGTTTCTGTGTTTCTGTGTGTGTTTCTGTGTTTCTGTGTGTGTTTCTGTGTTTCTGTGTGTGTTTCTGTGTGTGTTTCTGTGTTTCTGTGTGTGTTTCTGTGTTTCTGTGTGTGTTTCTGTGTTTCTGTGTGTGTTTCTGTGTGTGTTTCTGTGTTTCTGTGTGTGTTTCTGTGTTTCTGTGTGTGTTTCTGTGTTTCTGTGTGTGTTTCTGTGTGTGTTTCTGTGTTTCTGTGTGTGTTTCTGTGTTTCTGTGTGTGTTTCTGTGTTTCTGTGTGTGTTTCTGTGTGTGTTTCTGTGTTTCTGTGTGTGTTTCTGTGTTTCTGTGTGTGTTTCTGTGTTTCTGTGTGTGTTTCTGTGTGTGTTTCTGTGTTTCTGTGTGTGTTTCTGTGTGTGTTTCTGTGTTTCTGTGTGTGTTTCTGTGTTTCTGTGTGTGTTTCTGTGTTTCTGTGTGTGTTTCTGTGTGTGTTTCTGTGTTTCTGTGTGTGTTTCTGTGTTTCTGGGTTTGTGTGTGTTTCTCTGTGTGTTTCTGTGTGGGTTTCTGTGTGTTTCTGTATGGGTTTCTGTGTTTATGGGTTTGTGTGTGTTTTTCTGTGTGTTTCTGTGTGGGTTTTGGTGTGTTTCTGTGTTTCTGTGCCTATGGGTTTGTGTGTGTTTCTCTGTCTCTGTGTGTTTCTGTGTGGATTTCTGTGTTTCTGTGTGAGTTTCTGTGTGTTTCTGGGTGGGTTTTGGTGTGTTTTTGTGTTTGTGTCTATGGGTTTGTGTGTGTTTGTGTTTTTCTGTGTGGGTTTCTGTATTTCTGTGTGTGTTTTTCTGTGTTTCTCTGTGTCTCTGTGTGTTTCTTTGTAGGTTTGTGTGTTTCTCTGTGTGTTTTTCTGTGTGTTTCTGTGTTTCTCTGTGGGTTTTTGTGTTTCTGTGTGGGTTTTTCTGTGTTTCTCTGTGTCTCTGTGCAGGTTCGTGTGTTTTTCTGTGTGTTCATGTGAGTTCCTGTGTGTGTTTGTGTGTTTTGTGTGTGTTTTATGTGTGTCTGTGTGTTTGTGTGTTTTGTGTGTGTTTTATGTGTGTCTGTGTGTCTGTGTGTCTGTGTGTCTGTGTGTTTTGTGTGTGTTTTGTGTGTGTTTTGTGTGTGTTTTGTGTGTGTTTTGTGTGTGTTTCTGTGTGTTTTGTGTGTGTTTTGTGTGTTTCTGTGTGTTTTATGTGTTTCTTTGTGTTTTGTGTTCCTCTGTCTGTGTTGGTGTGGGTTCTGTGTTGTGTTTTCCTGTTTGTATTTCTGTGTTTCTGTGTTTTTTATGTTTGTGTGTTTTTCTGATTGTGTTTCTGCTCCTCTGTGTGTTTCTCCCTGACAGGAGGGGGCAGCCGGGGGGGATTTGGGGTTTTATCCCAGGGAACGGGGACAGGAGGAGAGGGAACGGCCTCAGGCTGGGCCAGGGGAGGCTCAGGGCGGAATTCCAGCAGGAATTTCCTCATGGAAAGGGTTGGAAACCGCTGCCCAGGGAGGTTTGGAGTGCCCTTCCCTGGAGGTGGCACTCAGAGCTCAGGGTGGGGGTCACAGCTTGGACTCAGGGATTTTCCAGCCTCAGGGATCCTGGGGTTCAGTGTTGAGGCAGCATTTTTGCTGGGACCAGGGAAATCTGGGTGGCTCTGGGCCAGGGTCTCTCTCTGCCCCCTGTACATCCCCACCTTTCCCAGAGCCTGGGGCAGATTTGGGATGAGGGACAACGCTGGAATTTCCATTCCAGGCTGCTGGGCTGAGGCGTGTCCCCAGCTCAGATATCAGATAAAGGAATCCCTGCTTGCAACTTCCCAGCAGGAACCTTGCCCTGAGAGCTCCCTGTGTGGGACAGGGACCTGGGAGCTCTGAGACCTGAGCTCAGTGGCCCTCCCAGCTCAGAAATTAGGAAGAAATTCCTCCCTGGGAGGGTGGGGAGACCCTGAGGGTGCCCAGAGCAGCTGTGGCTGCCCCTGGATCCCTGGCAGTGCCCAAGGCCACGCTGGACGCTGGGGCTGGGAGCAGCCTGGGACAGTGGGAGGTGTCCCTGCCATGGATGGATGAATTTAAGGTCCCCAAACCATTGTGGATGGTGTGACTCTGAAATGGCTGGCTCCTGCTTTGCAGTGTGACCTCTCCCCGTGGGCAGTGACCAGGGAGGAAATCGATCGCTTCAGCAAAGAAAATGGATTTTCAGGCTGGGTGGAGACTTCTGTGAAGGAAAACAAGAACATCAACGAGTCCATGAGGTAGGAACAGAGCCTGGACTTGTGTCCAGGAGTTAATTCCCTGCCCAGAGAGGTTGTGGACTCCCCATCCCTGGAGGTGACCAGGGCCAGGCTGGATGGGGCTTGGAGCACCCTGGCATAGAGGAAGGTGCTCCAGTTCCAGCTGCCAGCACTGCCACGTTCCTTCACCTGATTTTTTTAGTCATTCCCTGCAGTTTAAATCCTTCTGAGCTTTGCTTTTTATTCTTTATTTCCTTTCTGTGCTGCTGGTTGGAAACCACAACCCCACAGACCGAGCCTGGGAATGTTTTTGTTTTCCCCCCAGGGTTCTGATTGAGAAGATGATGGCCTCATCCCCGGGCCATGGCAGCTCCTCCTCTGCTGGGACTGGGGATTATATCAGCATCAAGGAGACCTCCAGTCCAGGCTGGGCCTGCTGCTGAAGCCACTGGCATCCCCTGGGGTCCAGCACTGATGGGCTTCTCATCATCATCATCATCATCATCATCATCATCATCATCATCATCATCATCATCATCATCATCATCATCACCATCATCATCATCACCATCATCATCATCATCATCATCATCATCACCATCATCATCATCACCATCATCATCACCTCTCCCAAAACTGTCACTGGTTTGGGGGTTTTTCCCCCGTGGTTTTGAGTTTGCCTCCTGCCCAGGGAATATTTTCTCCTCAGTGACTTGGAGTGAGGAGTGGGAGGAAGAGGAGCAGGAAGATTCCTCTCTTTCCCCGTGGCAGCAGCCAGGAGCTCTGCAGCTCTGATGGAGCACAATCCATATCCAAACCCTGGCTTGGATTACATCGAATTTCTTTTTAAATTTTCAGCACTTCATCCTCTGGCACTGCTGGCCTGTCCCAGCCAGGGCTGCCAGAGGGGTTTTTTTAAATTTTCTGCACCTTTTTTCTGCACCTTTACCCCTCCCCAGCAGTGACTTTTGGTGGCACACACCGAGCCCAGGTGCTGCCTGTGCCTCCCCAGCTGTGCAGTGATGGATCTGAGTCCTGCAGGGACCACCAGTGCCACCAGTGCCACCAGTGCCACCAGCCCTCCTGAGGACGTGGATCAACACTGGGAAATTCCTGGGCTGAATTTGGGACCTGGAGCAGCCCAACCTTCACCCCTCTCCCTGAGTTCTCCCTGCTCTGCTCAACAGCAGGGACCTCACATTTTGGGATTTGGGATTTGGAATTGCCCAGCTGCCTCCTGCCCTCCCTCCTCACCCCCCTGAGTGTGGCACAGCCCCCTCCTGCTGCTCTGCTGCCCCTTTGTTGGGGCTCAGGGATGAGGAGGGGGCTGTAAACCCCTTTGTGCACTCTCAGGACCCCCCCCAGCCCCAAACAGCTCCTGGCAGCTGCTCCTGAATTGCCTTCCCACCCCTCTCCTGCAGCCAGGAGGGGATTTGGGGTAGGAAACAGCTCCCTGGAATTCCCCCCCTGCTGCTTTTAGTGGGGCAGGAGGAGGAGGAAAAAACTTTGTGGGATAAAAGGAAAAGAAGGAGCCACTCTTCATTTCCCTTTGGTGCCTTCCCCCCCACCATGGCCCAGATATTCGTGGTGGAGAGAGGTTCTGGCCAAAAAAAAAATGGGTAGAAATTGATGAGAATTAGTAGGAAATTCACACTTCAGGGTTGGAGTTGGAGGGGTTTGTGTGTTGAATTCTGAATTTGCTGTTCCACGTTGCTCTGATGGTACAGAATCACCCAGCCCGTGTTTCAGGGTTGGATTTCAACAAATGGCCTCCAATAATTGGGTTTTTTTGGTTTTTTTTTTTTTCCTCCTTGAGTGGTTTAAGTGGAAAACAGGACTAGAAATTGCTGTGTCCTGGTTCCTGCTGAATTAAGATTGCTTTGCTGTGGCAAATTGTTCCTCCTGCCTGTCTTACACAGAGGGTGGAGTTGGCAGGGCAGCAACTCAGCACCTTCACTAAGCCCAAAAAACAAAACAAAATCTGAGTTTTCATTCTCTGGAGCTGGAGAGAATTGACAAGGGAACAGTGAGGGTTAAGGAATTCACAACTGGTTGTGCTCCACTGTTCCAGTGAAAAGCTGAAACACCTGGGCCAGGTTTCTGTCATGCAAATATTGCCAAATTTAGGGTTAGAGGTGCTAAAAAATACCCTTTTCTTTGCTGTAGGAACAGGGAGAACTGGTTAGCAACAAAACAAAAAAAAAATTTGAAGTGCCTTGCTGAATTCCACTTCATTGTCTTAAGAAAAAATATTAAAAAAGGGGTTTTAATCCTGTAAATATTTCTAGTTCTGTGCAGAACGTGGAGAAGTGCCTGATTTTCTAAAGGAGCTGTCACGAAGCCCCTTCAGGTTCAGGAGGTTTTTATTGATTTTGGTGTTTGCACCTTGAAGTGTTTCAGCAAAGAGCTCTCCTCAGAGCTGGGAACAGCTGGAAACTCCCCATTCCTGTCCCATCCAGCTGTGCAGCCCTGGGATGGCACCTCAGAGATCCCCCCAGTGTCACCCCTGGGACGATTCCCCTGCTCCAAGCTGGCCTTGGGCACTTCCAGGGATCCAGGGGCAGCCAGGGATTCTCTGGATAACCTTTGCCAGGGGTTCCCTCCCAGGGAATTCCTGGGGATTTTATAGGAAAACTTCCTCCTCCATCACTTGGAGACCTCCCAAGCTGCTCCTCTTCCTTCAGGAAAGCCTCTCAGAATCGATCCAAAACCCAAAGGGAGGTGGTTTTTTAAATGTTTCCCAGCATTTCTGTGCTGCCCAGGGCTTCCCAGTCCCCACCTGTGCCTTGGGGAGTTCAAGGATGGGATCTGTGCCTGGGATGTCAGTTAACATCTGGAAAAAAAGCCCAAAATCAACCCCCCCAAAGCTGCACATCTGGAGGAGCCGTTGCCTGGGCTTGGTGCAAAACCCCAAACAGGAAAAAAAAACATTTCCCTGGGGAGCTGGGAGTGCCTTCAGAGACCTCCCTGTGCTCAAAAAAAAAGCCAAACAAACCCCAAAAAAAGCTGCCCCTTGATGACAACAAATCCAAAAACCCCATCTGGGGGCAGCTTGGGTGGAGCAGGGGTCTTGCCCAGCTGAAATAATTCTGGTTTTTAAAACAACTGGAAAGGGAATGAGAAGAAATGTCCTTAAATTCAGTTTTGTTGATGTGTGGGTGGGTAAAACCCCAAATCTTGGAAAATCAGCAAAGCCTTGTGTTCTTTCTGCTGCATCAGGAAGGAGCAGGGGAATGAAGGAATTTATTTTTCCCTGCTTCCCACCCTGCAGCCTCTGTGTGACTCTGGGCCAGCTGTTCCCTTTTCCTCCTCGGCGTTTCTCCTGCCTGGAAATGGAATTTTGTGGCCCTGGGACTGAAACCCACCCGGATTTCAAGGTGTGTTTTGGGAATTGGTGGCTCTGTGGGGCCACACAGCTGGAGAATTTTGCTGCCTCTAGCTCATAAATAAGTCAACAATAGCAACATTTAGCTTTTTTTTTATTATTTTTTAATTTCTGGCTGATACACAGAAGTGTTTTAGAGGCAGGGTCCTATGGCTGTGTTTGTATAAAATTCAGTATTATGGTTGTGGGAAGAGGAAAAGCCAGTGGGGGGATTTTAATCCACATCAGGTTGGAAATAAAAATCTGACCTCGCTCTGCTGGTGGTTGTTGCTTCGTTCTCTCAGCAGTCCCAAGAAAGGAGTTTACAAGTTGAAATTGGGCCTAAAAATAAGAAAAACGGTACAAAGCAAAATGTGAGCTGCCCTGAGCTGCCAGCAAAACAAATCCCACTGGGACCCCCTCAGATTTTGAGTTTTTATTGGGCTACAAAGCCCTGCAAAACCTGTGAGCCCCTCAAAAACCTTGGCTTTTAATCCAATTTTTTTTTTTTCCCAGCAGAGAATTCATCTCTTGGTGTGGTTTCTGCCCTTTCCTCCTCGGGACTCCAAAATTCGGTGTATTTTGGGGCAGGCAGGTGCTCCAAGGGCCTCTTTATTCCCACCTGGATTTTCCTGGGAATGGAGCAGGAAAAGCGGCCGGAATTCCAAAGAATTCCAATGAAATCCAAGCAGGGCATAAAATGAGCTCCAATTCTCCTGTAATTGTCATTTCTCCTGTAAATCTGAATTTATCTGCAGCATCAAACCCATCTCCTCAATGAGCACAAAGGATAAAAATGGGATTTTAGTGCTGTTTTCACTGAAATGGAGCCAAGTGCAAAGCAGGAGTGAGAAGCTGCCATTTTAATGGCTCTGGAAGAGTTTTAATTTTCCCCTTTTTTAAACAGAACGAGTCCTTTTTGGGGGGTTTCGAGGGGATTTGAAAAGTAAAAATCAAATCTCTTTGGGGCATAAATTGGGGAGAAACAGGCACAGGGTGGGGGGAATGGTGCTGGTGAGCAAAGCTGCTGCTGGGGTGAATATTCTGCATTTCTTCGTGGGGAAAATCGAGTGCTAAAAATTACCTGCTGGCAATTAATTGATAAAAATGAACAGATAAAAATCAACTGATAAAAATTAATCGATAAAATTAATTGATAAAAACGAACTGATGAAAATTCATTGATAAAAAATGGACTGGTGAAATTTCATTGATAAAAATGAATTGATAAAAATGAATTGATAAAAATGAATTGATAAAAATGAATTGATAAAAATTTACTGATAAAAATTAATTGTTTAAAATGGACTGGTGAAAATGAATTGATAAAAATTAAGCGATGAAAATTAATTGATAAAATTAACTGATAAAAATTGATAAAAATTAATTGATAAAAATGGACTGATGAAAATTAATTGATCAAAATTAACAGATGAAAATTAATTGATCAAAATTACCTCGCTGACCCCCAGGGGTGATAAAAACCCCACGGGGCCAGGAAATTGTGGGGATTTATTTCGAATTTAACCCGGTGTCAGAATCCACCGGGGTTGGAATTAGGAGGGAATAAAGGGGGAAAATCCCACTGGCGATTCCCAGGAATGGGGCGATTCCCAGGTGTGGATTGGCGGGGACAATTCCATGACAAAGGGACAGCGGGGCTGGAATGGCCCCGGGCCGGCCCTGCCCGCCCCTAACCGCGGCTGCCTAAATCGCCATAGGGGGGAGAGAACAGCAGGGAAACAAATAAACAAATAAACAAAGAAAAAGGGAAAAAAAACCTACAAAAAACATCCCCAAAATAACAAAATTAACAAAACAAAACAA
>VXAC01004673.1:45162-61908 GCA_013399225.1 Rhipidura dahli | reverse complement strand
TCCCACATTGTGTACCGGGGAAAAGGGAGAATTTTTCGCCGCCGCCGTGGTGACCCACTTGGCGCGGGGCGGGCTCCGCTCTACCCCGCGATCCGCGGCCGCCGCCGGGGGCCCCCTCCGGGCCCATCCCCGGGCGGGGAGGCCGAGCCGAGCACGCTGCCGGGGGAGGGGACGCGGTGCCATCCGGCGAGGGTCCGGGGCACGGGGGCTGTGCATGGGGAACCACGCGTAGGGGAGGAGCCGGCAGGAGCCGCCCCCTCGGTGCGAGCGCCGCTGCCACACGCCCTGCTCCGCCCGCCCGCCCCGCCGGCCGCGGGCTGCGCGCTCCGGGCTCCGTTTCCTGCTGCTGGTTTTTTTTCCCCCTCCACCCCACCTCCTTTTCCTTTCGTGGGGAAAAGAGGAGAGCGTTTCGCAGCGGGGCTCTGTGTGTGTGTGTGTGCCCGGCAGCCGCCGAGGTGGGTCTGGGGTTGGCGGCTTGGGTTGAGGCGCAGGAGTTGCGGGGTGGGCTCGGCTGCGCTCGGAGCGCGGTGCCTCTGAGAAGCTGCGGTGCCCCAGGGATGGGCCGGAGCTGGGGCAGGGCAGGGTTGGGGTGGGTGTTTGGGGAAGGTTTTGTCCGCAGTGGGTGCTGGGGTGCCCAGCAGGCTCCCCAGGGAATGGGCACGGGCCCCGAGGCTGCCAGAGCTCCAGGTGCGTTTGGACAGCGCTGCCTGGCACGGGCTGGGATTTTGGGGGGTGTGTGCAAGGCCAGGTGTTGGACTGGATGATCCGTGTGGGTCCTTTCCAGCTCAGGGCGTTCTCTGATTCCCTTTTGTCTCAAAGCTTTACCAAGGGGGTGGCAAAAGAGTGAACTGGTGATTTAAGTTGTCTTAATTGCGAAGGTGTGAGGTTTCCCACGGTGTTCTTCTGATGCGTTGGAATTCCTTCATTCTCCAGATCCCTCAAGTAACTGGCTGTACTTTTATTCCCAGTGAGCCTGATCCGGGGTGTGGTTGTTGGGTATTTTGGCAGTTTCAAAGAATAACTATAAATTAATTGTGGCTATGGTGCATGTGTACATTTAGAGATGATAGTGTTGGTGTTCGAGTTACATCTCTAATATGCAGAATTCAAATAAAAATGGAACCCAGGACTGCTTTGCTGAGTAGGGGAGTGGCTCAGTGATTGGTGAGCTTCCCAAATTAGTGGTGGTGTGATATGCTGCTTGAGGGGACACTTCAGTGTTGGTGATTCACGTGCCAGCTCTGGAGGTTTCTTTGCTCCAGCTAAGGAAAGGGTGGTATCTGTAAAAGCAGAACCTCTGAACCTGCTGGAATTAAGTATTTTTTCAAGGGTTTCAAAAAAATTAAAATAAAACACCTCTGTCCAGTCCTGCAGTGTTGTGAAAGGTCTGCCTGGTCTCTCCCTCAGCTGGCAGGCTCTGCTCTGCAGGAAAATGAAGCACCAAAGTCCAGCAGGTTGTTAGGAGCACAAAACCTCTTGGCACGTGGCAGGACAGATGCAGCAGTCCCTTATCTCCCTGGATTTAATAGCCCTTCCAGGGGAAAAAAGGTAAATACTCAGTGGCTGCAACGTTCTATTGCTCTACTGAGTATTAACTCTGCCAATAGATTTAAATCCATTAATAAATTAATGCTGGGAGGAAGTTTTTTCTGCCTACCTCAGCTTGTTGGTGGTAAAATGGAAGCCTGGTGAAAGATTCTTTATCAGAGTGAGATTCAGTGGTGGAAACGTTTTCCTCTAGTCAGTGTTCTTTGAATTAATTGATGATGGCTGCTGGTTTCTGGTGAATATTTGTGCACATAAAGCAGAGAACTTAATAAAATCCATCATATATCCCAAATTTTTATTCCACTTGTTGAGAAAGTTGACCTAAGGCTGAGTCTGGCTGTTGAAGGCAGTTACTTAAAATTAAGTAGTAATAAAGTCTTGGTATTTACAGGCTTCACGTGCCTGGCACTGAGAGCCAGGTCCTTCCCTGCACCATTCCATTTCTCCTGGGTGGGTAATGAGGGAGTTTTCACTGTTGGTAGAAAAAGGCAAGGAGTAAAAACTAAAGGAGCCTGAAATTATTGAACTTCTGCATCTCTTGTGTAACTTTCCTAAAGTTCTGCAAAGAGAGCTGGGGCTGCTCGTGGGGTTATAATAAAATAAAATACTTTGAGGCACTGCTTTTTTATATACACCATCAATTAATGATGTTTTAAATCAGGATTTTGGCTTCTGATGCAGCCTCTCTTCTGCTTTGTCTCACTGGTCCTCTCCTGCAGGCTTTGCAAATTGAGATCTTGTGGGCAGGTGTGGAAATCCCAGGGGGTTTTTTTGGTCATTCATTTTAAGATTAGAGCCAGTTATGAATTGATCTCAGCACTTCAAGGCTTTACATCCTTCATTTTTTTGGATTGGAATCCCAGCCTGGTGTTGGCACTGCAATGGAAGGGTGAAATTTTCCTTGCAGGAGAAAATATATCTATTAAATATAACTTGTTGTCAGTGTTGTTACCTGGGCAGTGTAAAGTATCAATATTGTGACTCTGGAAAAGCTTCCGTGGGATTGCAGGAAAGCAACAGCTCCTTGGGGATTGGCACTTAATAAAATTGAGTGGTGCTGTGTGGTCCAGAGACAGGCTGGAGACACTTTGCAGATGAGTAAAAAGATGGTCCTTGCTCTCCTTCAGTCTGAAGGGAAACAGAGAGAAGGTGGAGGTACAAGAAAATTCAAAATACCAGGGACAACACCAGGGTAGGAGAGTGAGGTGGGTGTTTGGGTTTGGTTTCCCCTCCTGCTCTGCATCATTTTTGCAGTAAAATCTCAATTATAGTTAGAATTAAATAGAGAACGGGCACAGGACTGCTTTAATTACTGCTGCATAAATCATTTAATTGTTTTATGGAGTTGGAAGTCGTGTGGATCCCTGAAAATCCTGCAGGTGCCTGGGTTTGCAGATGTGGGGAGTCACTCTGAGCTCATAGTGGGGACCCTCTTGGTGGTGAGTCCTGTCTGAGTCCAGTTTTTGCCCAGATTAACCCCAAAGTGACGTGGTTGGGGTCCCTGACTGTCACCCTGTGTCATCTTCTGGTGGTGCTTTTAAGTCCTTGTTCTTGGAAGGCCCAAATCCAGCAGCACAGATTTGCTTTGCACAGCTCTGAAAATCCCTGCAGGAAACACTTGTGGCTGGAATTGGTATTTTCTGTCTATAAAAAAGGCACCCAAAAGTGCTTTTAATGGCAGTATTTATTGCTAATATTGGCCTCAAAGGGGGCACCTTTACCTGAAAGTAAAACCTGACTGCTGAGGGTCAGGGAAGGGCTGGAGCTTTGTTCACAAATGCTGAGGGGTTTTTGGTTTTTTTTTGGTTTTTTTTTGGGGTTTTTTTTTTTTTTTTTGGTATATTTTGTTATATAACTTTATTGGTTAAATAAAGGCTGTGGTGAAAAAAACCCCACAAAATCCCAATAACCATTTAATCTCCTTGCTTTGCTCTATTGGATTAGAGGGTGGGTGGTTGTTGTCTCTGCTGGTTGTCGTTTCACCCAAACATTCCTCTTCAATGCCTGGATTTTTGGAGCCTCCTTTTAGCATTCCTTTTCAGGGTTATATGTTGTGGGAATTTTTTTTTAATTGGAACTTCATCTGTGGGTTTTAATGTCTGTACAAATACCTCTGAATCCAATCATTCCCTTTAAAAATCCCAAAGTTTTCTACCTTTGTTTTGGGGTTGTGCTGATGTTGGTTTAAAGGCTGAGGGTTTTAAACTGAAGATGTACCATGCAACCCTTCCTCAGTTCTACAGGCATTTAGGGATCCTTTGACATGTTGATGTTGCTTTTCATAATTCCAAAATTGCAGTTTGGCAGGCATCAAGTGCAGGTTGCAAGAATTGTTGTGCACTTCTGAGCTGTAGTTAAATTACTGGAGAATTACTTCACTAAGTGCTTCCATCCTAACGGGTTGATGAGTTACTGTTTATTCAAAAAATATTGGACTGACAGCTGTCATTAAAATCTTGTGCTGTTAGACCCCTGTCTGAACTCTTCACGTGCACACTTCAAGTGCTGATCTGAATTAACAAGGAAGTTATCCTCAGATTTCAGTGAATATTTTAAACCTGACTGAACAATGCCCATCCCAGCTGTCCCTTAGCCTGTCTTTTTATGCTCAGTCTAAGTGGATTTAACAGAGAGTTTATTTTTATGTCTGCTTGCTTGCTTTTACCATCTCATGGCAAAGAGAGGCTCTTCCCTGACAACAGCAGCACTCTCTTCGTGGCTCTTAACTCCAGAGATCTTCCACTGAGTGTTTTTATCACCTTGGTGTAGTAAACACTGCGGGCTCTCTTTAATAACTCGTGGTTGTTATTATTATTGCACAGCAGCTCTGCTTGCAGTTCTAAATAAAACTTAACTGGTCTAAAAGAGGTGAACGATGAGTAGGAAGCGAGGGGAAGGGCAGGAGCAGGAGCAGGTTGGTTGTTTCTGTTCCTGGGAGTTTCTCTGGTGCTCTTGGAGCCTTGCAGATCTTTATCTGCAGCGATATCAGTGCAGAGATTCCTTCTTCTCTCCACCCTTCTCCTTGCCCTGCAAGATAAGATAAGGCAAGGAAACATCCTTCACTTTTGGTTTCTTCTGTAACAGTGATTTTAATTTTTTTTTTTTTTAATACAAATATCACAGCTCCTGCTGACTGTGTGAGGAGAAGTGAGCAGGGTTTGCTCTCAGGCTGCAAACCCAGGGGACAGTGCTTGGGGAAGGGAGGTTTGCCACAGGGACAGTGTTTTTATTGAAGCATGTTTGCTACAGGGACTGGTTTTGTTCCTGCTGTAGCTGACATTGTTACATTTTAGGTATCTGATTTAATGTGTCTCTGAAGGAAGGAAGCAAGGTGGAAAAACTGCCATTTCCATCATCAGTGATGTCTGAGTGGAAATTCTGCTTTTTTTCACCCCGTTCGTGCTTCTGAAGGAAAAACCCCAATACCTGATACCTGAAATCAGCCATTTAATAACTTCCTCGTTCTTCTGCTGTTTATCAGAATAAAATTAACACTTTCATTTGTGAGTTGGGTCAGGAGGCAACCTTCAGGATAGAAATGTAAATCAGTAAGTGCCAGTAATGGTGTCCCTAAAGTGGTGTTTTACCAGCCTGGGAGGGGGTGACCAGTGCCCAGTGCTGTTGTACTTTGTTCCCCTCACACGTGCTCCAAAGCTTGGATGACATTCAGCCTGTACAAACCTTGCCTTCCTTTCTTTTGCCTGATCAGGTTTTTTTTGGGGGGGTGTTTTTTGAGGTATTGGTTTCAATTTTTTTGATTTTTAATTTCTTCGGTGCTGAGTTGAAATAAAACAATTTTGCCCCTGCATCCTTCTGTAAGCTGTGAATTAGAGGTGCTTGGACAGGAGGGCAACTGAAACTGGATTTCAGATGGATCAGCAGGGATGCCTTTGGGGTGTCTTTGAACTAAACAGGTTTATCAGCAGTGCAGGATGCTAATGACAGTTAATTAATGGAGCTCAGTGTGAATTGGCACAGTTGTGCTGAGAGCAGGAGAGGGGAAGGAGGGGAAGGAAGGATCCATGGGCTGCATGGAGTTCTCCAGCTGTCAAAGTGAGCTGGTGTGGTGATTGCTGCAAAATCAGATTCACCCTTGGCTTTGGGCCACAAGGACTGGGGAAAAGGGACTGTGGGAATCTCTTTGGGGCCTTTCCCAACTGAGCCTCCTCCTCCCAGCCCCTGTCAGTCCTGCCGGGAGCTGTTTGGAGTCCGAGTTTGAGGCATTATCAGCTGGAACTGAAATTTAATTGAATTAGTGGTTGTCTTGATTCCCTCTGGTGGCTATATTACAGGGCAGTTGTCTTGTCAGTGAAGTAGCTGGGATTTGATTGACAAGGTGCTGATGAAACAGCCAATAATTCCATTTTTGAGGTTTCAGTAAGTTCAAGAAGCAGGTTTAATTTGGTTCACTTTCAGCTCTTTGACATCTTCCCACAGGATCAGTTTAACTCTTAGAGAAAGCTCCTGAAGCCCCAGTGATAACCTAAAATGCTTTAAAAGCAAGGATCACATGGGAAAATCAAAATTGGTGGAGAAGGTGTGACAGCAAGTGAGCTGTGAGAAGCAATAATTCCAAAAAGGAGCAGTTTGGAAATGTTTATCTGATTCGTAATCTTTGTGGTACTTATCAAAAAGAATGTTCTGCTTCTGGGACTGTAATCCAGATTATGATAAAATCTCCTCAGGAAAGTGCTTTATATTATATGCTTTATATTTATATGCTTTAATATGCTTCATGTAGTTTGTAATCACTTCTGGCTGCAGAGGTGGAGGTGGCTGAATTATCAAAGTCTTCTCAGGCTGTTTTTGGGCTACAAATCCAGCAGTGGAAGCAAGAATATGGCATTTTCTTCTTCCTTAAAGCTTTTCTAGCTCTGAAATTATGAATTCCTAATTTATTTCTTCTCCTTTTGAACAGGAACAGGAAGGTGGTCGATTACTCCCAGTTTCAGGAATCAGATGATGCTGGTAAATGACTTTTTTTTTCTTCATCTCCTTGGGCTAGAGCAGCTCATTATTGCCATGCATATTAATTGTTTTGCTGCTAGTGGCATCTTCAACTCAGATTCCAGGGAGTTTCTGTTCTTCACAGCCTGAACTGTTAATAAGTATTTGAAAATATAATGATCCTCATATGTTTTGTATTAAACAAACAATGGTGATAGAAATCTTATTATTTAATGCTTGCATTGTTGCAGTGCCTTGAGGCTTTTGGCAGCAAGGCCTTCCTTCCTCTGTGTTCTGTTCTGTGGCAGAGGCTCCTTGATGCCACTTTTTTCTACAGGAAAAGATGTTTTCCATTTCTTTTATGGCTCCAGTTGAGCCCACATTTATCAGGCATTTTTGGGGGGATTTCATCTAACAAAATGTGATCTGTGTGAATTGACAGAACACTTCTGGAATAGGTTTGGAGTTCTTGGAAGATAAACTCAGTGCTAAGTCAGGTTGCACTGATAATTAATATGAGACAAATATGCATAATTCTTAATTAAAGTGCTGTTACTCATTGAATAAGGTGTTGTGTAAACTCCTATTTAATGACATCCTTTTTCCTTTTACCCATCACAGGACAGTAACCATTGTGTGCTGTTAGAATTGTGTAGAAATGTGTAGGGATGTTAATTTTTAATAGGTTTATATCATAACCAAGTGCAAAATTAAATCCTGACACCTCTTGTGAGGTTTTTTATCTGTTTCCCTGGGTGAGACTTGGCTGTACTGTGCACAGCATTTTCATGGTGCTGTTGGCAGAAGAAAAGTTAAATCACTGATTTAAACCAGGAGTTTGTTTGAAGCTTTGTGATATTTTTCTTTTTGATGTGCATGAAATGGTCAGTTTAAGGTGTAGCTGAGGAAAGCAGTTTGCTGGGAATGAGTTTGATCCCATTTTGTGCTGCCCTGTCCAGATGATGATTATGGAAGAGATTCAGGCCCCCCATCCAAGAAAATCCGTTCGTCTCCCCGAGAGGCTAAAAATAAGAGGAGATCTGGGAAGAATTCTCAGGAGGACAGGTAAAAGAAGCTTTTCATCTGTTGGGAACGTGCCTCCAAACCTTGTCCTGTGTGTGGGGAGCAGCATTTCCCAAGAGGAGCAGAATTCCAGTGGGATGGGGAGCTCTCAGTCAGGGCTTCCACAGCCAGCTGAGGCACTGAGGTGGTTCCTTCCTGATGTGAGCAGACAGAGAAATCACGTGTGAAACCCTGGCAGCAGTGTGCTCATCACTGCAGAGCCTCCAGAGGCAGGCAGCTGGGATGGCAGGGATGGGATCCTGGAACAGGGATGGCAGCTGGGATGGCAGGGATGGGGTCCTGGAACAGGGATGGCAGCTGGGATGGCAGGGATGTGATCCTGGGAACAGGGATGGCAGCTGGGATGTGATCCTGGGAACAGGATCCCAGCTGAGATGGCAGGGATATGATTCTGGGAACAGGGATGACAGCTGGGATGTGATCCTGGGAACAGGGAACCCACCTGGGATGGCTGGGATGTGATCCTGGGAACAGGGATCCCAGCTGGGATGTGACCCTGGGAACAGGATCCCAGCTGGGATGGCAGGGATGTGATCCTGGGAACAGGGATGGCAGGGATGTGATCCTGGGAACAGGGATGGCAGCTGGGATGTGATCCTGGGAACAGGGATCCCAGCTGGGATGTGACCCTGGGAACAGGATCCCAGCTGCTGCAGTCCCCAGGTGCAGCTCCTTCCCTGTGCTGTGCAGCCTGCTCAGAGCATCCCTGCGGTGCCAGGGGGGATGGGGGTGGCACCTGGGGGCATTTTGGTGGCACCTGGGGACATTGGGTCCTTCTGTGGCTCTTTGTTCCTCGTTTTGGCTGATCCATAAACACAGAACTTGGTGTGGTGGCTGAGTTGCTCCAGCAGCCTCAGTGCTGCCCTACTGAAAAGTGAAATTTTCCTGTGGAATTCCCATTTTGCAGTAATTCTGGTCCCCAAATGATTGCCATGAGACCTTTTTAGTCCTTTTTTTTGATGACAGATAGCAACTTCAGGGATGGAGGTTCTGGCAGCTTCTCTAACCCCAAGGTGTCTTTTATTCTCCAGATGAATCAAATGACCAAATAATTGGAGAAACCTTAGACCAGACATGTGCCAGTTAAGAGCAACATGCACAGAATGGAGTCTAAACAATGGCATAAAGACAAGTGCTGACTGCAAATCTATTCAGAATAAACCTTTATTTCATTTCTAGGCTGCATATAAACCATCAAAATTATAACTGAAATGGAAGCCACGTGGATTGTGGGTGCAGTGAAGTGCAGGCTTCACCTCAGTCTGATTATTTCCTGCTTGGTTTAAGTTTATCTGTGATTCAGAGTTTTGAACATGATCTTCCCAACCGTGATAACTTCACAGACAGCTGAGTAATCCTGAAATACATCCAGGAAAAGTGAAAATTCTCAGCCTAGAGCCTCTCAGTTTGCTCTTTAAAAATTGGTATTTTCCACACAGCAGTGACTGAAGGCAAAGTTAAGGCCAGCAGTCAGACTTTACCTTTGTCTCATTTGCAGTGAGGATTCAGAAGACAAAGATGTGAAGACCAAGAAAGATGATTCACACTCAGCAGGTAACTGATTGCACTCTACTGATGGTGTATCTTCAAATTGTGTCTCCTCATACCTGTGAGAGTTGCCAGGAGCAGGATTTGAGACAGAAAAGAAATAATTCTGATTTATTTTAAGTCGGATGCTGCCTCTGCTGCTGTTACTTCCCACCCTGGATTGGAATAATGTCGTTTTGTGTAATGTGATGGTCCTATAAAATTTGTCTTCACAAGTGGATAGATTTCTTGATCCCTTCCCTGCAGTTTTTATCCAGAATGAGACAAGAAACTTCACCTTGGTGCCTTCTCCTTGCAGATGAAGATTTTGGCAGTGAAGATGATGACGTAGGAGCTGACGATGGCAAAGCTGACAGCGACTACGAGAGCTCTCAAAAAAGCAAAAAAGGAAAGAAGGCTAAACCAGACAAGAATAAGAGAGCAGCCTCCAAATCCAGGAAAAGGCCTGCAGGTAAACCAAAAAAAAAAATTTAAAAAGAAAAAAAGAGAGAGGGGTAAAAAAGTGGTTTTTTTGCAGTGAAAAATATTGCAGAGGATCCTTGTTGGGTGGGTAAGGAAGGTGTTTATGGGGTTGAATTGTCCTCAGAGTAACTCAGGGAGTGTTTTAACCCCCTCACAAGTGCCCTGCCCCTCTCCTCGAGGCAGGAGCTCTGTGCTCTGTATTCACCACACCTTGGGGCCTTTTGCTGCAGAGGACAGTGAGGATGAGAAGGAGGATCACAAAAACGTTCGTCAGCAGCGGCAGGCGGCGTCCAAAGCAGCCTCCAAACAGAGGGAGATGCTGATGGATGATGTGGGGAGTGAGGAGGAGGAGCAAGAGGATGATGAGGCACAGTTCCAGGAGAGTGAGTAAATGGGATTGGAGGGAGGGACAGCAAAAGGGACACAGCTGGGACACTCCTCAGTGCTCCCATTTTTACTCTGTGTCTGTCCAGCTTGGGTTCTGCACATCTGGGGTTTGAGTTCCAAGGTTGCAGCAAAGATGGGTCTGTGCTTTCCAAAGATGGGTCTGTGCTTTCCAAAGATGGGTCTGTGCTTTCCAAAATCTCTTTCTCTGTAAGCAGCCCTAAAGGATAATTGTAAAGTTCTCAGTGCTTTTTGATGCTTCTTGCTGATGTAAAAAGCCAATCAAATTTTGCACCACAGCACATAAATGGAAGCCCACAAGGTCTCAGAGTCTGTGTGTGCAGTTTAACTGGCAGCTCTCAGCTGTATCTTCCAAATCCCTTTTCTTTTTACCCCCCAAAAAAACTGAAATTTCCTTATGTTTCCAGCAGATTCAGGAAGTGATGAAGACTTCCTCATGGAAGATGATGATGACAGTGACTATGGCAGTTCAAAAAAGAAAAATAAGAAGGTCTCCAAGAAATCCAAGCCAGAGAGGAAAGAAAAGAAAATGCCCAAGCCCAGGCTAAAGGCTACAGGTGAGTCTGTGCAAAAGAAGTTACTGTTTAAAACTCAGGTTTTGCTTTTGCTCCAGCAGACTTGGGAGAAATCCTGGGGTCAGAAACATCCACAGAAGTGTTGAAAGGCCCAAATGCCACGATTTAAAGCAGCAGTTTGGAATTAAAAGCTGGCTTTAATTCTTTCTTTAGGGGTTGAATTGGTACCTGTGTCTTGTTGGTAAAAAAACTCCAAATATTCAAAACCTTCCCTGCTGAGGTGCTGCATTCTGACTTGCTGTGTCTCACAGCCAAACAGTGACAGTTTGGGGATTGGTTTGGGACTTTGTGATGTTTTGAAGGTGGGGAAATCTGACCCAAAGGGAAGTTTCAAATGGTAACAGCAACGTTGTGTTCTGGTTTGACAAGAGCTGTGTCCATTTTTGGTGTCACATCCAACAATTAGTCAGACTTCCAATTAAACAGCTTGGAAATCTGGTGAGGTTGCTCTTCCCTCCAGCTTTGCTGAGGGGGAGTGCACAAAGCACCGTGGCTGGGGCCAGGCTGCTGCTGAATGACTTTTAAACCCCCTTTGTGGAACACAGTGCTGAGTTTTACAAGGTTTTTCTCTTTCCAGTGACCCCCAGTCCAGTGAAAGGCAAAGGGAAGGCAGGTCGCCCCACAGCTTCCAAGGCAACAAAAGAAAAGACCCCATCCCCCAAAGAAGAGGATGAAGAGCCTGAAAGTCCCCCAGAAAAGAAAAAATCAGCCAGCCCTCCACCAGAGAAGTCAGGGGATGAGGGATCTGAAGATGAAGCACCCTCTGGTGAAGATTAAAATGGCAGTTGAGGAAAAATCTTTGTTTTAAAAAAAAAAAGAGAAAAAAAAGAAAAAGGAAAAGAAAAACATACTTAGGGGTAGAACACGGTTTTGGCTGTGGCTTGACTCATGGGCTTTGAATGCTGTCTTTACTTTCAGCTGTTTAATACAGTGTATCCTTTTTTAATAAGAGGAAACCCTTCTACAGTAATATTTTGAAGTCAATGTTCTCTGTTGGCCATTCCGTTCTCCCTCCCCTGCCAAAACCTGAAAAGCCATTTGAGACAAATTTAACAGACCATTCAATATTTTATTTTTTTTCAAGGGATACTGCAGTTGAGAAGCAATAAGGTTTGAGACTGATCTGTGGAAACCATACTTACAAATCCTTAAGTAGAATAGATTTTTCCCAGTGCTGGTAAGAGTTGTTTAAAACTATTATTCTGTATTTGGAATATATGGAAAAAATAATGAACCTCTGCTTTAACAGACTTTGAGACTAATTCAGTCTCAGCAAAAAATGTAGTTGATCTAATTCCAATGGAGGAAGATGAAACACAGGGAGGATTCCTGTGTTTCTTGGATTCAGGCACGTTTTTCATGGAAAGCAATCAAGAAACTCGGAGATGGTCCCATGTCTTTGATTTAGAAAAGACCCTCCAGTCAGGATGGGGGATTTTTTTGTCTCTGCTGGATAGAAAACTCTTCTGCTGTAGGCAAATTGCAGCCCATTCCAGACAAATTCACATCTTCAACCTCCAGCCTTTCCACGTCCATTAACCCTTCTGTGATTCCTTCTGTAGATGGGGCAGAACAGGGAAGAGGAATTGCAAACCATTTTAAAAACTGCTTGCCATTTGGTATCGTGGAAAAGGTGTTTATTTGGAGGGGTTTTTTTTTCCAAGGAAAAACAAAAAAATAACAGATAATGTAAAATCAAATTCTTTTGGGGGTGAGGGATGTCCTTTTGTGGGTGTGAAGCAAAGGATTCCTGCAGTGCTCTGGTCAGTTGAGATCCCATGAGTCAGGCTTTGAGTGTTTCTCTTCCCTCCCTCCATCTGTCCTCAGCAAAAAGCTCCAGGGATCCCTGGCAGAGGGGGCACAGCGGGCACTGGGCAGCTCCAGGTGCCATTCCCTGCTCCCTGTGGGATCTGCTCCCACCCTGCTGCTGATGGGAGAGCTGGGTGGGGGACTGGAGCAGGAGTCAGGATGTCCCTGGCAGAGCAGGACACTGGAGCTGTGCGTTGGTGGCATTTTCTCACCTGCTTTTTACCCAAGCAGCCATATCCTTCCTTTTTCTGTTACTTTCTAAACTTCCATGAAACTCCACAAGCCTTGGTTTCCAAACTCTGGGACAAAGGTTGCTGCCCTGTTTGTTGGTGGAAACATTGAAAACTGGACCTGCCATTTTTATTTTTATTTTTATTATTTTTTCCTCTCAGCCCTCTGTGCTTCTGTGTTGCTCACACTTCTCTCCCAGCTGACAAGCTTTGCATCCTTTTTGGGTTTTTTCTGGGTTTTTTTTTGTTGTTGTCACACATTTTCTAAGCAGCCTCCTGAAGGTAACAAATAAGGCAGCTAACAGTGAGTTGGGATTTGTGGTGCACTGGGAATCCTGTGTGGGATTTTCCAGAGCTCTTGATACACTAAACATGATCAAGGAGGACCCAGAATCTGTAGGGAGCCTGAAGATGCTGAGCACAGTGTGGAGCCTCAGGTGGGGAATGGAATATTCCTCCAGCAGCTGAGTGATTTGTCTTGTGTGATTCCCTGGCCCTGGATTTTGTTGAGGCTGGTAAAAATTCCTTCACCTTGGCTTATAAAAATTGAAGTTCTCTAACATTCTCTGCTCTCATGGAACCTCTGTTGCCGTTACAAATAAAGATGATGTTGTTTCATTGTAAATCTATTTTTTTAAATTTTTTTTTAAGTGGTTTGATTTTTTTCTTTATTTTTATTTTTTGGGGGTTTTTTGTTGTGGTTTTTTTTTTTTTTTCCAGAGCAGCTTCAGGCTGCAGGGAAATCTCAATCTTGAAAAAGAAGTGAATGTAATCCCCTTTCCTCTCCCACACCTCTTCCCACCTGCTGGATTTCTGGGAGAGCAGAGCCTCTTGCATTCCCTCAGCTTCTTGGGTGACACAGGCAGAACAAATGGCCACATTTTCAAAAGAAAAACCATTTGGGGGTAGCAAACACTTCTGCAAATGTCTGCTTCCCAGAGCTGTTCTCCTGCAGCCCAGACTGTGCTTCAAGCTCCTCTCATCCCTTGGGTTCTTTGGGTTTTTTGGTTGGTTTTTTTTTTTTTTTTGGAATTCAGGTGTTCAAGGATAATTCCAGGTGATCTGGTTCTTCACCTGCCAGACCAGGCATTTTCTGAAGACTGTTTTGTGAATCTCACCTAAAATTAATTTTTTGGTTTGTTTATATTTTTTAAGGAAAGTTAAGGCTGTGAAAAAATCCATTTCCTGTTCTCAGTTCAGCTTTTGGATCATTTCATGCCTGGCAGGTTTATTTTACAAAACTCTTCTGCTTTCTCACCTGTTCATTTCTCATGGGTTGGAGGCTGCCTGATGGTTCTTTCTGAGTTTGTCACAACTCAAACACTGAAAATCCTGGATTTGGGGAATTTTGTAGCTTTTCCCAACCCTGTTCTGCTGATTTGTGCAAACACTAAGCCCTCTTGGCTCCTCTGTTAGAAATACAGCAGTTCACATCTTTACAGACAGAAGAAAATTGCCAAGGTGAATATTTTCATTATTTTGAGCATTTTTTTTTCAGCAGCAGCAAACTTCACCTTTTTAAATGCCCTTTGGGATTTAATTTGTGTTAAACATTTCTGGAAGGAAAGCTGGGAAAATGCCTTTCTTCAGGAGCACGAAGAGGTTTTTGTGGAGCAGAAAATTTCATTGACAGGAGGAGGTTTTGCAGAGCTCTTCTGTCCCACAGCTGTAATTCTGCAGAGAGGTAAAATGGATTTATTCCAAAGTTCAGTCTCGAGCCCTGCCCTGCTCCTGCTCTTAAAATTTCAGCTCAGAACTTCCCTCCTGTCTCCTTTTGTACATCCTGTCCCCAAATCCTCCCCACCACGTCCAGCTCTGGGGTTTTGATGCCAACAGTCCTGCCTGGAACTTGTCAAAATCAGTCAAAATCAGCAATGCCAGCTGGGATCTCGTGCTGAAGATGGGTTTGGTTGGGTTCCAGCAGAACAAATGCCGAGCTCAGGGGGGCAGGAGGGGCTGTGGGGAGAGCAGGGCTGGGAAATGAGGAGCTTTGAGGGGAGAGAAGCAGCACCCAGCAGAGGCAGCTCTGAGCTGGGGTAGAAATCTGGAATTTGTGGGGTTTTTTTTTCCTTTTTTTCCCTTTTTTTTTTCCTTAAATTCCCTCCACTGGTGATGCTCACAAAGGTCCAACAACCCCTTGAGGGCAGCCAGGTGGGAGAGGGAGGGAAGGGAACTGTAACATGCTGGAAGCTTTTGGAGCTGTAGAAAACTGGTGCTTTGCTTTCTGTCCTTGGTTTGTGAAGTGTTTATTTTTATAACAGATCCTTATGGTCCCCCACACGGCTCCTGAGAGCTGTGGACTGATCCAGGAGTTCAAGATTTGCTGAATTTGGGGAATTCATTCATCTCTTGGAGGGGGAAGGGAATGGAGCAGGTGGATGTTTTGGAAGGGATGTGTTCAGGATGAGTTGGGGGGGGGGGGTGTTGCTGTCACATCCGTGTGTGGAAATTAAATATTCTGTGTGTGTGTGTGTGTGTGTGTGAGATCAAACAGAGCATTTCCCCTCAGCTTTGAGTATTCCCCTGCAGGTTTGGGAGGCTGAAATACGAGTGACGCCAACACCCTGCTCTGGCTGTCCAGGAGGTTTTGGGGGGGGTTTTGGAGCCCATCAGAGCAGGGAGAGCCCCCAAGCCAAACCTAAATCCAACTCCACACCTCCCACTTCAGCAGCTGAACGTCTTTCCACGGAACTCTTCTTTATCCANTTATTTTTTCTTTAATTTTCAAAAGCAGAAAAAAGGGGCAGCTGCAAGCAGTCCTCACCGTGGGGTTGGGAACTCTGGACAACACTGAGATCTAGCATGGTACTAGGAGTTCAGTCTGAATGTAACATTAATGCTTTATTTAAAATTAAAAACAAACCAACACTTTTATTTCTTTTNTGCTGGCGCAGCCTCCTCCTCAGCCCCAGCGTGCTCAGTGGGAGTGCCGAGCACCGGGGGGCAGCGCTTTGTACAGCGGGGCGGGGTTTTTTATAAATTAAATGTATTTTGGGAGGGGTGGGGGGGAGCGGGGTGGGTGCTGGAGATGCTCCAGTCAGCTTAAGCCAGACTTCAATGTGTGTAAAAGCCCCCGAAATCTTCGGTGTGTGAGAGTGTGAGTGGGAGTGTCTGACATCCCATTCCCTTTGTGTTCTTCAGCAGTTGTGAGGNTTTTTTTTTTTTTAAGGGGTTGAAGTGAACATGACTGTCGACCATGTTCGTGAATTTCTAGATGCAAAAAAACATTCATTGGTAGAATCGTGTGCTGGTCTTTTGTGCTACTTAATTAATTTGACATATTCCCAGTCTCTCTGTATGTACCTGCAAAGAAAGAAAAACAAAACAAACAAAAAAATATATATATAACAAAAAAANATTCTCAGCTCCCTCCACTTTCAGTATGGACAAATGCCATATTTATTTTCTGTGATTGTAATTATGCAGATTCCATCATGGAAGACTTCATTCCTACTCTGCACTAAAATCCTTTGATTTTTTGTTGTTGTTGTTGTTGTTTGCCATCGTGTCACAGCAAACCCTGAGGAGCAGCGTCAGGGGGGAGAGGAGGAGACTCCAGGCAGGGAGAGGCAGCATTTGCTGGTATGCAATGGATATTTTGTCTCCAGTGTCTTTGCAATCCCCNCCCTGCTTTGCTTTTCTTGAAAAAAAAGGGTTCCCAGGACTGCATACCTGCTCCTGAGCTCTGTTTTAAATATGTGTATCCTTCGCTTGTATTTTGTATTAAAAAAAAAGAACCACGAGGAAAAAAATCCGAACCCTTTATTGTTCAGCATGTTGGAATTGTGTCCCCCTCTTTTATTTTTTCTCCTTTTTTGGAATATATTAAGCAACTCATTCTTCTGTATCTTTTATTTTCTTTTGTAAACTTTTTGGTTTTGTTTAAAAATGGCTTTATAAAAGGGCTTTTATAACCCACGAGCGCCACTTGTGTCGTTTTTCTGCTGCTCCAGGGGGCTTGTCCTGTGCCCTCTTTGTGAGAAGTAAAACCTCTTCATCCTCCAGCATCTCTCAGAGTTTTGGGGTGAATTCCTTGGAATTCTCCGAGGAGGAGAAGTCAGCTTTGGGCCAGGTGTGACCTTCCCAGTTACCTGAGAGCTGAAGGGGAAAGAGTTAAATAATTGAGAGAATTGTGCTTT
>VXAC01004673.1:0-28151 GCA_013399225.1 Rhipidura dahli | reverse complement strand
CCCCCCACCCACCCTGCATGGCCAGAGGGGGACTGGGAGGGCGGAAATGGGTGGGGGGACAACTGAGATCTGAGAGCAACTCTGAGTTTAAAATATTTGGAGGGTTTTGCTTCATCCCCCTCCTTTCTGCCCGTTCCCCTGCCTGGGGCACCGAGGGGCAGCTCTGAGCTCCGGGCTGTGCCCTGGCTGTGAGCGATGGGGCTCAGCAGCTCCCAGCTGGCCCGGGGCTACTCCTCACCCTGCAAAAGGCTCTTTTGTCTCGTTCAAAGCCATGACCTCATTTTACAGACAGAAAACAGAGAGGAAGAAACCCCCCCCATCCCACCCAAACCTGCCAGGGGAGGTCAGAGGGATCTGTTAGCATCCCGCTTCTCCGGCAGGGACACCAATAACCGGGACTGCGGAGCAGAAAATCGCCGGGGAGGGGTGGCCCAAGCACCGTGTGATTGCAGAAGGGGCTCCCCGCGTCTCCTCTGGGGAGCAGCTCGAGGTCACGCTCCCAAAACTTCCAGCCTGAGGGGCTCTGGAAGTGCTGTGCCCGTTGCTCTCCGGGGATGTGTGCGGTTTGGATCGTTCCCTGTTTTCCCTGAGGAGCAGGCTCCTGGAAAAACCGGGGGTGGCTGGAGTTCGGTGCTGGATGCTGGCGGCTCCTGCTGGGGTGAAATTTGTCTGAGCCCTGTGTGGGCACAGTTTGGGGTCACGGACACCCCTCATCCCTCCTAGAGCTCCCCAGTTTGTTCCTGAGCTGCTGCAGCTGATCCATGCCCCATGGGCAGCCTCGTGTCCAGCCTTGGCCTTTGCTCTGGCCCCTGGTTTTTGCTCGGCCACCAGAACTGTCCTCCCCACCCCAGAGCCAGTGCCGAGACTCTGCTGGCCCCACCACTGTCCCAGCTTTCCAGATAAAGCCAGAAATGATGGGGTAGGAGTCCTGGAGCTGCCTGGAAGCCACGGAGGAGCTGGAGCCGAGGGGTCGGACGTCCCCTCGCCCGGCATTTCTGCTCCAGCTGCAAACAAGAAGCTGCAGTTTCACTTCCCATTTTCCCAGCCCCCTGAGCAGACCCAGCAGAGCAGTGAGGGCTTCTGGCTGCCCATCTCCTCCCTGGGACAGACGGGGAAATGATTCTGTGGCACTCAGCACTGGTGGTTGTAACTCAGGAGTTGTGGCTCGCTGTGGCCAGTCTGAGCCTGGCCGCTGTGGCTGCGGTGGCACAGCCACGGGGGGGTTCTGGGTGCCACCAGCACCGGTTTGCTCCTCTCTTTCCCAGTTCCAGTTTGTTGGGGTAAGCACTTTGTGATCTCTGTTTCACTGAGAAGTTTCCCCCAAAGGCTGCAGCAATGCCAGCCCAGGAGATCCCCCGTGCTTGCTCAGGCAGGGCTGGTGGAGAGGGAGGGTTCATCCCTCCAAGCAGGGTGCTGACGAGCAGCACGGGCGTTCCTGTGCAGCTTAGGGAGCTGCAGTGGAAGGAAAAGCAGATTCCAAGTGCTCCCAGGATTTTGGTGAGTGTGGTTTGGCTTTGCTTTGATGTGGGGTCACTGGTGGGGATGCCCCGAGCCCTGGGCAGTCCTGCTGTCCATGGTGGGGGTTCTGTGGGGGTTCTGAGGGACTGTCCAGTCCCAGGGCGCTGGGAACAGTGAGGACAGGGGGTGACAGTGCTGGACCTCGGCTGGATTCCCTGCAGGAGCAGTTTGGGTGCTCCCCCATGACCTTTACTGAGGATCCATCCGTGGGGCCATCAGGGCAGAGCAAACCCATCCCAGAGCCCCACATTCCCCCTCAGGGGGGTAACTGGGATGTCCAGCCGGCCTTACTGGGCTGGACCTGCTGCGGGGTCCCGGCATGGGGGGGGGTCTGACCCACCTGTTGGCGCTGCAGCCCTGGGGAGGCCGCTGCCCTTTTCAAGTGTCCGTCTCTTTTTCCTTGCTCCTCACTTCCCGGGATTCCCTTTACAACCAGCCCATTGTGCTGCAGGCTCCAGCAGCTGGGTGGAGTGTTTCAGGCTCAAGTGTAATTTCAGTGCCTTTAAAAGCTTTTGGAGGGCTTTTGATATTTTTTTTCCTTTCCTCCCTGAAGAGGACAGCAACGCCAACAAGGGATAATTTGATGGATTACTCTGTGGGGCTGAGGGGCTCTCCTTAATCCCCTTTGTGGGGCTGTTTGAGGAGACGCGGAGCAGAAGCCCCCAGCCCCAGGCAGAGAAAAGGCAGCTCAGCAGGGTGGGTTTTACACTCTGACACATAAATACAGACCCTGGTCATGTGCTGCCGGATATAATCTGTGCCCGTCCCCACGCCGAGGAGAAGGGGGCACCTGGAGGGGGCTTATTCCCCCCACCCCACCCCCGTTCCAGTTCAATTTACATTTTGATTCTTCTGCTTAAAAAAAAAAAAAATAAGTGGAGAAGAAAGGCCGGCGGAGAGGTTGATTTGGATCAAGTGCCAGGGGTGATGGGCACAGCCTTTAAACAGCAGAAAACGAGTGAAAAGCAGAAGCAGATCATCTCATTTCCCCTCCCGCTCCGGAACGGGGGCTCCTCTGGTGAATAAAAGTGAGAGCTTGGGTCGTGCAGCAGCAGAACAAAGCTGTGCCTCTGCTCTGGAGCCAGCCAAGCTTGTCTGGAGGCTGCAGCAGACCCGACGCCGGCTCAGGGGAGTGTGACCAGCAGGGCTGAGGCTCTCGGGGCTGAACTGCTGCTGCTTTTGGCTGCCGTGAGGAGTTTGGGAGGGTTTGCTCGATGAGGTTTGGTGAGGAGATGCTGCTCCTGAGCGGGGAGAACGCTGCCAGACCCCGCCGTGCAGCAGCACCAGCGCGGAGATCCCTCTGCAGCTGAGCTCGGCTTTACTGGGGCTCTTCACCCCATCACCACTGACCTGGACTCATCTTTTGGGTGACCCTGATGAGGTGAGGGGTCATCCCATGAGCCCTGGCCCTTTGTTGGCTGCAGGACTCAGGGTGCCCAGCTGCAGGGAACGTGCCCAGCTCCTGGCCGTGCTCCCGGCGTGGATGCCCCGGGCAGCCCAAGGGCAAAGCCCAGCCAAGAGCAGGGAGCTGCTGGCAGTGGCCCTGGGCTCGTGTCCGTCCCTCAGAGAGCTCCACAAGTGTCAGCGTGGCCTCTGCTGAGTCAGGGACCCCGTTAGTCACACAGGCGGTTCCTGTTTGGAACGGGAGGAGGAGGAGGAGGAGGAAGAGGAGGAGGCCTGGCTGGAAGTGGCCGCTCTTTGCTGCTGCATCTTCTGCTGGGAGAAAGGCTCCTGGCAGGGGCAGTTCCGTGGCCAGGGAAGGAGCAGGCTGTGGGACAGGAGCCTGGGGCTCTGCTCTGGGGGATGAGGTTAAAGCATCCCTGGGGTGGTTGGTGCAGCCCCTGAGAGGAGAGGGAGGTACCAGGGCGAAGGGCAGCCAGGACAGAGCTTTTTCCTCATCCTCTCTGCGCTGCCCATTCCCAAATGGAGGTGCCCTCGGCCGTGTGTCTGTGCCAGGGATCCCTCTGTGCCTCATCACCCCAAAAGGGCCTGGACAGCTCGGGATTTGAGCCCTGGAAGCAGCGGGATCCTGTCGTGGGTGCGAGGCAGGAGAGAACCAGCCCCTCCAGTCCTGACAAACCCAGGGGGCTCCCGGTGTGGAAGTCGGAGTTGTCGCGGGTTGATCCGTCCTGGCTGCTGGACACTGCCCTGTGGGATGAGCCAGGGAATCCCAAACCCACCGGGGCTCCCGGCTCTTCCCTGTTCTCCCCCTGTGGAGGGGATTTCCAGCGGCTGCTGCTCTCTGCCCAAGAACGGAGCCCCGGGGGCTCAAAGGAAACGCGGGGTTAATGCCGAGAGCCCAAAGAAATCGCCCTTCTCCCCTCTCCCCGCGCTCTGAATGGGGTCAAGGAGATTTGGGAGGGGAGGGAGGGGGCCGGGCAGGGGGTCAGGAGAGGTCAGGTGAGTTTCCATCCCATTCCGAGGAGCTGCCAGAGCTATTCTCCATGGTGCGTTTCCCATTCAGCGCCGCTGAATGGACACTGATAGCTGTGAAAGGCCCCGGCGGCTCCCGGAGCTCTCCCTCTCCCCCCTCCCCGGGCTCTCTCCCACCCTTTTTTTTTTTTTTTTTTTTTTAAATTCCAAAGGGCTTCCAGGGAATTCGTGGCGTTCATCAAGAGCCCCTTGGAAGGTTGGAAATGGAACGCTGGGGTTGTGAATGGGAACCTCGCCTCCCTCTGGGCACCAAAGCTGCCGTGGGGAGGGAGGGCGAGGGTCTGGATCCCCCAGGGACTGCAGGGCTGGCCCCACCTGAGCTCAGGGATTTCCTTTCCTAAGGGAATGAGGCAGCCCTGCTATTATTAATCAATAATTAATAATAAAATCATCAGATGATTTCGGTTGGAAGGGATCTTAAATCTCATTCTGTCCCATTTCTCTGCCATGGGCAGGGACACCTTCCACTATCCCAGGTTGCTCCAACCTGGCCTGGGACACTTCCAGGGATGGGGCAGCCACGGATTCTCTGGGAAAACTATTCCAGTGCCTCAGCATCCTCACCCTGAATCAGATTCCCTGCTGCCTGATCACTGCTGTCTGTTGAGCTGTGGAGGAGGTGCCCAACCCCTCCAAACCAAAGCCTACAGCCACATTTAACATCATCCCTTGGCCCCTCTGCCCCCCCAGGAGAGACTGGAAGGATTATGGAGTAGCAGGACGTGGATTCTTCCAGGAATAAATGAGTTTTTCCCTGCCATGTGAGTACCCCACGTTTTATTTCTAAAACCACCAGCCCTCACTCTGAGCACTGCTGAGATGTGAGCTCTTCTAAGATCCTGTGTTGAGGAGATTTAGGAGATTGGGAGGAGGAGAGGCTTCTTTCAGTCTTTCTGTGTGTCCCTCAGTGCCCTGCACATCACCCACCTTTCCCAGGTGCTTTTGGGGTTGTTTTTTTTCCTAAAAGCTTCCCTGGCTTCATCCCCTCCTCTCCTTTCCTTTGTCCAGCAACGCTCTGCTCCTGCCCCGGACCCGCCCTCCTACCTGGCTGCCAGCTGAGGCAGCCTCTGCGAGTTGATCTGCTGTTTCTCCTGCAGGGAAAGGCGAGGAAAAGCCGGGTTTGCAAAGCAGGAACCCGCGGGTTTGGAGGTGGCCTGGTTTCCCTTAGGGAAGGAGAAGGGAGAGCAGCAGCTGATGGTCCCCGTGGCACGGCAGCCCGGGGAGCAGCTGTGGGACAGCCCCACATGTGGGTCCCATCTGCTGCTCCCGAGCGCAGGAAACTCCCAGGGCACAGCCCGGGGTGTCCCTATCCGGGGGCTGCTGTCACCCCGTGAGCAGGGAGGGACAAATTCTGTCCCCGTGGTGGGAATTTGGGGAAACCCAGGCCAGAAGAGGCTGAGAGGTGCCAGTGTCACCTGGGCCGTGGGGCTGTGGGAGGTCTCCAAAATCCCTCTGGGATGGGCAGGCTGCTGCCAGCTCCCCTGGCTGAGGTGTCACTGCTGCTCTCTCCCATCCCAGCTCTGGGATGGATTTTCCTGACTCCTTCCAAGCCAGAGCCAAAGCAGAGCTGCACAGTCCAGAGGATAAATCCCCCTGGGAAGGATTGGATTAGCGGGTTCAGCCAAGGGTGCTTGGTCGGGCTGCTGCTGGGGCTGCTGCTCAGGTCCAGCCCGTCACCTGCAGGGACGCCTTGTTTGCTTTAAAAAGAAAATACCCAACCCCACACCCTAAATCTGTGCTGGAGGGATGGTGATAAATGTGAATATCAGGGTGGTTTTTTGGGCAAAATTCAGGTGCGAGCCCCGAGCTGGGGTTTCCCGAGGGCAGCAGCGGGTGGGGGGGTGCCAGCCGTGTTTGCTCAGCCCCCAGCGAGGGGCCCGGGCACGGCAGCGGTGAGGTGTTAACAACAGCGCCGTTATCAGCAGAAAGGGAGGGCCCTGAAACCAAAGCTGTGCTCGTTCCACCTCTGCTGCCCTGCAAACAGCCGAGCAGCTTTTGCTGAGCGCTGGGTGCCCGGGCTGGGCTGCAGGGAGCACCTGCCAGGGACGAGGTGAGTCCTGGCTCCCTGAGCCTCCCAAATCTCCTTTTCCCACTCCTTGTCCTCCCCAGCGCAGGCGATTTTCCTAACTCAGCACCGGGGTGTCTTTTCCCCGTCTCTACTCTGTGGAAAAAACTGAAGGGGTAATTGATGGGTTTGGGGATAAAATTCAGCTCAAACAGGAAATTTCATCATCTGCTGCAACTGTATCCACAACTTCATTGCAGCTGAGACTTGCCATCTCTGGCTGGTGAGGATTATTTCTTCTGGGTTTATTGGCTCGTTAAAGCCCTGTGAGGGTGTGGAGGGGGCAGAGACAGGTCTGCTCGTACCTGAAGGTAAGAAATCCATCCCTGCCTCCAAAAACTGGGATGCTCAGGCAGATGGACAGATCCCTGCTGCCTCCCAGCCTCTGGCGGGGGGAGATTAAAACCATTTTTAATCTTGATGTTCGGGATTTATTTTGGGAGAACTTATTTTGGGATAACTTATTTTGGGATAACTTCCCCCTGTCTGAGCTCTCCAGACCCCGGACATTTCCCCTCCTTTTGAGGTCTCACCGCAGAGCGCTGGGGGCTCGGGGAGTTTCTCCTCGTGCCTCTGGGAACGGCTCCCGAGTTGGTGCTGCTGGAGCCGAAATTCCTCATCCCAGGGCTGGGATCCAGCTGGGCAGCCCCTCCTGAGCCAGCCGGGCTGACACATCCTGCGGCTCACCCACATCTGAGCAAGGTGGGCGCTGCTCCCGGCGCTTCCCTGCGGATCCAGGCACCGAAGGGATGCTCAGCCCGGCCGGGGCCGCCCAGGGCTCCTTTGAAGCCCGGCTCTGGTGATTAAAGCAAAACCGTGGCCGTTCCCCCTCTGTTTTGCTGTTTGACCTTGGGCGAGGCGTTTTAAACGTTCGCGGTTGGTGAAAGGAAGATCTTCCGTGGCAGCTGAGGAGCGCTGGGTGAGCAGCGGGGGGAAGGTGGAGGAAGGTCCCAGAAAGGGAATAATCGGCGTTTATTGAGAGGCACTGGCAGCTCAGGAGCCTCATCCCCACCCTGCCAGCTTCCCTCGTGGGTTAGCAGCTGATGGAGAGAGGGAGAGAAGTGGCAGAAAGCATCCCGTCTGTGGCTGCCTGCGAACACCTGGGCGGTGCGGGGAGGGCTCTGCGAACTCCGGGAGCGCTGGTGGCACCAGGCTGCCTCCCCGAGGTGTTTTTAGCGAAGTTTGGTGGGGACCCGGGAGGGTTTCTGTCATTCGGGACTGAGAGGAATCTCCACTCCCTCCTGCCCTGGCTGCTCAGCCCCTGTGGCCTCTCCCCTCCGGAGAGAAGGGAGCAGTTGCAGGGCAAATAAATGACTCAGTCTAATGAGTAAGGTAATTGCCATTCGCTGTTAGAGGAGGATAAAGTGGGTCAGGTTTGTTTGTGAAACTCCACGGAGGCACCATCTGTTCTGTGTGCTCCATCTCCGGGGCTGGAGATGGGATTTGGGTGAAATTGGCCCCCTCGGAGCCTGAGGGGCAGCACGGGGCATGTCCTGGCCATGGGGCAGGGCCGTGGTGGGCTCTGGAGCCTTCAGGCTCTGCCCTGATCCTTGGAGGGGGCTCTCCCTTGATTTCCCTGGCAGAGGAGACCCCAAATCCTTTGTGTCTCTGTCACCTGGAAGAGGTGACCGGACAGGACATAAGAGAGGTCATCAATCCTCGAGGGCAGGATTGGGTTTTGCAAACCTCACCTGTCACAAACCCGGCACTGCTGCTTTTTATCCTTTAAGCTGCCCCTCTCCAAGACCCTGCCCTGTCCCTTTCAGCAGTGACACATCCTCGTGGTCCCTGCCTTCACCCCCGGCCCCGCTGGGTTTAACTCTCTCTCTCTGCCCACAGCCTGTGAGCGGGAGGAGGAGAAGCCTGGAGGGGGATCCCTGCCTGGACTCCCCGCATCTTGCAACAAGAGGAAGAGGAAAAGTCTGTTTCTTCACCGTTGATAAAATGGGAAGCAGCAGCTCCTCAGCAGCCCGGGAAGGGAAGCTCCAATCCTCGCCTGCAGGAGAGCATCCCTGGGAGCTCTGCAGCAGCCAGGACACCGCCCTGTGCCACTGAGGGGTCGGGGCAGTGTGGCTCGGGGAGGGGACTGGGGACAGCATGTCCTTCCAGAGCCGCCGGACCCAGCTGCTGCTGGTCAACTCGCTGACCTTCGGGCTGGAGGTGTGCCTGGCCGCTGGCATCACCTACGTGCCACCGCTGCTGCTGGAAGTGGGCGTGGAGGAGAAGTTCATGACCATGGTTTTGGGTAGGTGGCTTTTGTCACCTCTTTGAGGTGGTTTTTTTGGGTTTCTTGAACCTTTTGAGTCCGGAGGGTGGGGGAGAGCTGTGCCTGCAGGGCTGTGACCCACCGAAACCTCCCAAATGCATGAAACATCCCTTTTTAGAGCAGCTCTGTCCCTGTGACACCGCCCTCATCTCTTTCCCAGGGATAGGCCCCATCCTCGGGCTGGTTTTCGTGCCTCTCATCGGCTCGGCCAGCGACCACTGGCACAGCAGCTACGGCCGCAGGAGACCTTTCATCTGGCTGCTGTGCCTGGGGGTGCTGCTGAGCCTCTTCGTCATCCCCCACGCCGGCAGCCTGGCCAACCTGTGCACCCTCAACCCCCGGCCTCTGGAGATCGCCTTCCTCATCGTGGGCATCGGGCTGCTGGACTTCTGCGGCCAGGTGTGCTTCACGCCGCTCGAGGCGCTGCTCTCCGACCTCTCCCAGGAGCCGGACGACTGCCGCCAGGCTTTCTCCATGTACGCCTTCATGATCAGCCTGGGCGGCTGCATCGGCTACCTGCTGCCCGCCATCGACTGGGCTTTCCTGGCACCCTACCTGGGTGGCCAGGAGAGCTGCCTCTTCAGCCTGCTGGCCCTCATCTTCCTCGGCTGCCTGCTGGCCACGCTCTTCGTCACCGAGGAGGCTGCGCAGGGGGATGTCCCGGATGGGGTGGCATCGCTCAGGGACGCTGTCCCGAGGTTGTCACTGCCCTGCTGCTGCTGCTGTTGCTGCTGCTGCCAGCCCGCCCGGGCATCCTGCGTGCTGCAGGCGGGGCAGGCGCTGCGGGCGCTGCGGGAGCTGTGGGCGCTGCTGCCGCGGCTGCACGGCCTCTACTGCCGCATCCCCCGCGTCATCCGCCGCCTCTTCGTGGCCGAGCTCTGCAGCTGGATGGCTCTCATGACCTTCATGCTGTTCTACACGGATTTTGTCGGGGAAGGGCTGTACCACGGCGTGCCCAGGGCCAAGCCGGGCAGCGAGGCCAGGCGGCACTACGATGAAGGTGAGGAGGGGGCCCGGGGGTTCTTTGGGGAGGGAGGGTTTGGTGCGAGCTCGGCTCTGCTGGTAACACACAAACAAAAACAAAAAGGTGCAGCAACCTTTCTGCAGAAAGAACATTTCCCTGTGGCTCCTGGAGCGTGGCACATGGGACCAGGTTGGGAAATAGCTGCTGGTTGTTCCCAGCACGGGGCTGGGTGGCTGCGTGGCAGAAAGCTCTGGCAGGGCACCCGCGGAGCAGGATGGGGCTGGCTCTGTCTGCAGCCTCTGCTGGCTGCTGCCAGCTCCTTGCACTGCTCTCCTTTCCTTTCTGAACACGGGCTGAGGGTGCTCCCCGTGCCCTGCAGAGCAGGGATTGGGATTGGGAAGCCAGGCCGTGCTCTGCGGCAGTGAGGTGGGATTTGCTGCTTTGTCCCTGTGCGCTGCTGGGAGATTCCCACCTCCCAGCTGTTTTTGGGAGCCCTCCAGCAGCTTTCCCAGCTCTCAGCCCCCTCTCCAGTGCTTCAGTGCTGACCACAACCCTGTAGATGCCACATCCCCAGCTCAGGACACTGCTCCAGGTGTCACCTGCTGTCCCATTTTGGCTGCTGCATTGATTCCAACCACTCTTTTCCTCTCCCTCATCCCAATCTTTTATTCTGGAGGTACCTTCCTGGGCCTCCTCCTGCAGTTTTCCACTCGGCGGGCCCTGCAGCACACTGCCCCTTTGTGCTGGGTGTCTGTTTAACTTAGAGGCAGCTTAATTATTATTTAACACTTGCACCGTTCAGCTGCCAGCAGGTCAGCCCTGCACGGTGCTGGCTGTCATAGACAAACGTGGGTTGAGAAACGATCCCCTCTCCAAAGAGTTAATGGCTTTAATTCCCTGAAATCCGAGAGATCTTTTCCAAAGGGTAAGGTCCGGATTGCTACCGGATGCTGCAGTTCAGAGCATGTTCTGTACTTTACCTTGGCTTAAGCACAATNCGGTCCTGGGATGTGTTGGGTGAGGCTGCTCTGCACCCTGAGCCAGCCCAGGCCGGCAGGGTGTGTGCCTCGCTCGCTTTTGGGGGGTTTGGGACTGAAGGGAGAGGGAAAGACGTTTTTGGGGTTAAGGACTGATGGAGAGAGAGGGAAGGATGTTTTGGGGAGCGAAGGAGAGGGAAGTGTGGGACTGAGGGAAGGATGTTTTTGGGGTCTGGAACAGAGGGAAGGANGCGGGCCCTGCAGCACACTGCCCCTTTGTGCTGGGTGTCTGTTTAACTTAGAGGCAGCTTAATTATTATTTAACACTTGCACCGTTCAGCTGCCAGCAGGTCAGCCCTGCACGGTGCTGGCTGTCATAGACAAACGTGGGTTGAGAAACGATCCCCTCTCCAAAGAGTTAATGGCTTTAATTCCCTGAAATCCGAGAGATCTTTTCCAAAGGGTAAGGTCCGGATTGCTACCGGATGCTGCAGTTCAGAGCATGTTCTGTACTTTACCTTGGCTTAAGCACAATTCCTGCTCCCCTTTGTTCTGCTGCTGCCTTTGGCATCAGATAACAGCGGGATCCTGGTTCAGCAGCAGGTGACGGGTCCTGGGGCAAGAGCAGGAGGAAGGGGCAGACAGTGATTGCCAAAGACAAGGATGGCATTTGGGTTCCCATCTCCNGAGGGAAGGATGTTTTTGGGGTCTGGAACAGAGGGAAGGACGTTTTTTGGGACTGAAGGAGAGGGAAGGATGTTTTGGGGATTTGGAACTGAGGGAAGGACGTTTTGGGGAGTGAAGGAGAGGGAACTGAAGGAGGGGGAAGTGTGGGACTGAGGGAAGGACGTTTTTGGGGTCTGGAACTGAGGGAAGGACGTTTTGGGGATTTGGGACTGAGGGGAGGATGTTTTTGGGGTCTGGAACTGAGGGAAGGATGTTTTTGGGACTGAAGGAGAGGGAAGGATGTTTTAGGGATTTGGGATTGAGGGAAGGATGTTTTTGGGGTCTGGGACTAAGGGAAAGACGTTTTTGGGGTCTGGGACTGAAGGAAGGACGTTTTCCCCTGTGAATGCCCAGGGGGCAGCCAGGGCAGTGCCCACCACCCCTCTCCCCCCGCAGGTGTCCGGATGGGCAGCCTGGGCCTCTTCCTGCAGTGCATCACCTCCATCTTCTTCTCGACAATCATGGACCGGCTGGTGAAGCACTTTGGCACGCGGGCAGTGTACCTGGCCAGCGTGGTGTTCTTCCCCGGGGCTGCCTTCGTCATGTGCCTGTCCCACAGCGTCACCGTGGTCACCATCTCTGCTGCCCTGACGGGGTTCACCTTCTCTGCCCTGCAGATCCTGCCCTACACGCTGGCGTCCCTCTACCACCACGACAAGCAGGTCTGCTCCAGGGGGGCTGCATGTTTTTAGGTTTTTCCCGTATTTTAGGGGAACTGGTCTGGTTTTTCTTTTGTCCCCGTGCGAATTCTGCGGCTCTGCCAGCCTGAGGGGCTCCAAAATTCAAGGGTTTTCAGCCCTCACAGGTCCTGCTTTCCAGTTTTCATCCTCAGCACCAAGATCAGTAAAATGAAAACCGAAGCTCTTCCTATTCCCTCAGCCCCAAGGAAAACAAACCTTGTGAAACTTGTGACAGCAGCACAAAAGCTCGTAGCCCTGTCCCACAGATGTTATCCTGGTGGAGGAGTCCTAGGAGGTTCCTGAGCTGCACATTGGATCAATGGGAGCTTCTCTTGTGCTGCAAATGCAGAATTAATTTGTGGTTTGAGAGCAGCTCTTTCATCCCGAGGGCAGCGGTTGGCTGTGCCGTGGAGTCAGTAGGAGTTGTTACCACAGGCATCCAAAAGTTCCCATTGAACAAATCCTTCGGAACAGCCCATCCCAGCTGGCACCGGGAATCCTGTCGGAACAGGGAGGGGGTGAGGGAATGCTCAGCTTGGCGAGAGCTCCGGCTCGGCTGGGATCTCCTGTGGATGTTTTATCAATGGAATGAAACCCAAACTCCTCGGGCTGGGGGTGGGAAGGGCTCATTCCCAACGCTGTGCCAGAGGCTCGGCGGGGAAAGGCTGGGAGTGCAGCGAGGGAGGGCACAGCTGGCTTTGGTCTCTCCTGCCCGTGGTCTGCTGGTGTGAACAAATGCTCTGTGGGAATGCTCCAGAGACCTCACAGCTTGAGCAGAGCGAGGCAGGAATAAAAAAAAAGGGTGAGAAGGAAAAGATTTTGGTTGTTCCTGCCCCCTTTTCCTGGCTGGAGCGAGGCTTTGGGCAGGCAGATGAAGGAACTCGGCTGAGGTTTGTTGCAGAGCTGAGAAAAGAGTCCTTCCCTGAGTTCCCAGCGCTGCTGTGTCCCAGCTGGTGTCGCTTTGAAGCATCCCAGATGAGAAGTGGCAGCTCTGGGCTGATCCTTGGTGCAGGTGGGGCTGGGGCTCCCGGTCACCCACCCCAGGAGCACCAAACGCTGCCGTTCACAGCTGGCACCCCACAGGGCACCCTGCCCTGCCAGGAGGGGCTGAGCCCAGGTTCCTCTGGCACCCAGCGAGGAGGTGACAGCCCAGGGCTCAGCACAGAATGTCCCCAGGCTGCTGAGCCCCAGAGCCTGGGCACAGCCAAGGCCCTGCTTGGCCGGGTTCCCCCGGTGAGTCAGGGCTGCTTTGAATCCCGTGCCAGTGGGGAAGAGCCAGCCCGGCTCCCAGCGCCCGTCTCACGTGGGCCAGGCTCAGGCTGGCACTCCCCTGAGCACACACAAAGCTCATTTTACTCTCCTGCACAAAAACAAGGCCCCCCTCAGAGTGCTGGCTCCTTGCTCACGCAGCTCCCTCCTCCCCACAGGTGTTTCTGCATAAATACAAGAGGAAAGAGGAGGAAGATGCTGCTCTCCTGGACAAGAAATCGGCCTTCTCCAAAGGGCTGCTCTCCAGCCAGAAGCTGCCTTACCAGAATGGCCACACTGGGAGCCTCTTCTCCTCCTCCTCCTCCTCTTCCTCCTCTTCCTCCTCCTCCCCATCCTCCCCTCCGGCCGTGTCCAGCTCCGCTCTGTGCGTCAGCTCCTCCTGCGACGTCTCCCTGCGGATCGTGGTGGGAGAGCCGGAGCTGGGAGCTCCTGGCCGAGGCATCTGCCTGGACCTGGCCATCCTGGACAGCGCCTTCCTCCTCTCTCAGGTCGTGCCCTCCCTCTTCATGGGCTCCATCGTCCAGTTCACCCAGTCGGTCACCGCCTACATGGTGTCAGCCGCTGGACTCGGACTGGTCGCCATCTACTTCGCAACCAAAGTCGTCTTTGACAAGGGTGACATGGCCAAGTACTCCGTGTGACACCGGGGACGCCGCCTGGGTGGCAGCACGTGGCAGGACCAGCCGTGTGTGTGCCCACAGGGCCATTTGTGGGGCGCCTCGTGGGGCACTGGGGCCGTCCCCGAGCTGCTTCTGCCGCCTCCGCTGCCCCGGGGGTGGCTCTGGGGCTGGGGGCAGCACGGGGTTAATCTCAGGTGGAAATAAGAGGCTTTTGGGGCGTTGTGCTCCGGGCCTGAAGTGCTTTCCAAAGGTGCCTTGAGCAGAGGGAAGCACGGCACAGCAGCACCGACCAAAGGGGTTGCACGGGGAGGGGAAAAGGGAATCGGGAATTTCCCTCTGGAAATGGGTTCCTGTTGGTGAGCAGGAGCAGCACGGGAGGGGATCAGTCACTGCCTCTCTTCTCCTCCACCTCCAGCTGTGCCCTCTCCCCCTGCTTGCTGCAGTTTTACCCAACTTCTTGAGCAATACTTCAGCAAATGGGATGCTGGGGGGAGATCTCCTGGGGAAAAAAAAAAAAAGAGCTTTGGGGTGCCCTGGGTGTGCACCCACATTTCTGCCCTTCTGTCCTTCCCCACCTTGATCCAAAACCATCAGGGAGAAAAGTTACAGTGCCTTGTTTTTGGAAAAACAAGGAACAGCCCATTAGGACCAGTTCCAAAAGGTGACTTCACCTTTACCTGCGTTCCAGGTTGCATCAGATAGAGAGGACTTCTGAGCTTTTATTTTTTCTCCTCGTGGTTGTTTTTGGCTCTCTCCACACAGTTCTCAGTAGCTCTCACCTCAGTGCCTGGGCTCTCTCCCCTCACAGACCCCGTTGTGCCTCTCCCACTCGTGGCCCCTCAAAGATGCTGCCACACACGAGGGAAATCTGTTCCCAGAGGGGTTTTCAGTCCTCTGGCAGTGAAGTGGAGCAGGAAGAGCTCTCCTGGGAGGCCTGGGGGAGTTGCTGATGAGTTAAACTCACCCCTGGAGCTGCTCACTGCCTGTGGCTGTTTGGGCTGCCTTAAAATGTTTGGGTTTTTTTTTGTTTTCTTTTTCCCAGTCAGGAGTTGGGATTCTCACTGAGGCAGAGCAAACCCCTGCTGGAGTGAGGCAAAGCACCTCTTGCCGCCCTCACCCGGGGCCCAAACCCTCCTGGGATGCCCAGGGTGTTTTGGCTCCTGGCTCTTCCCGCTGAATCCCCCTGGCCAGTCCCATTCCCCATCCCCACTTTCCCAGCTGGGACAAATCTGCTGCCGGCAGATTCCAACCACTCCAAGAGCTCCCCACGCACCGGGGAGGAGCTGAGGAGCTGGTCCCCGCTCAGGAATGACCCCGGGGTGCGTGGAGGAGAGGCTGCCTTGGTGCTGTCAGCAGAACCCCAGCAGCCCCCGGACTCTGCCTGGCCTCAAACGAGCTTTTTGTGACTTAATTTCTTTTCCTGGAGGTGTGTGGGCAGCCAGATGCGCTCGTGAGCTCGGGCTGGAGGGCGAGACGTTGCTATTTTGGCCGAGTTCTGTCAGCCCGTTCCTTGGCAAGGGAGGCCGGGTGACTCCCCTGCTGTCTGAGCCGGGCTCTGCAAGGCTCGGATCGTCCCTTTCCCGTCAGGGGTCACTGTTTTTGTTTGAGTTCTTCTCAAATTATGGGCCTGCCAGCCTCCCCTTTCCCACAGCAAGGTCTGCGTGCTGACTCGCAGCTGCTTTGGGGACGGATTTGGCAGCTCCTTAAACCACTTCCAGAAACGCTTTGGGGCTCTGGGCTTCCTACCCCGGGCTCTGGCCACTGCCAGCTGCAGCTGGAAGGATTTGAGACAAAAATCCTCTTGCCACAGGTTGGGTGTCCTCGAAGAAATGACCCAAGGGCTGAAAACCCCCTTTATTTTGAGTATTTCCTATGTAAATGTGGGGAAGTTGCCCTGCACGGAGGCTGCTCTGATGCTTTTGATGATTTAAGTGCCTGAAGCGCTTCCACGCTGAGCTCCAGGTGAGGGGCTTTGCTGGGAAAGGCCTTAAATCCTCCACTGCAAACCCCAGGTGATAAAGCAGAGGGGCAGAGGGGTGCAGAGCTGGGGTTTATAACGAGAGATTTGGGCAAGGGAGTGGGAGGAAGAGGAAATCCTTACAAAATCTGCTTTTTTGGCTTCTTCTAAGAACAGTTGCTGTGTCAGGATCACGTGTAGGACCAGCGAGGGATGTTCTAGTGTGGGTGTGAGCATCCCTCACCTGCTGTTACTGATATTCCCTGTGCGACCTCAGGTGTTTTCTCGAGGATTTGGTTCTGTCTCAGCACAGTTTTGGGTACAAACTCCTCAGGTTTGGGTACAAGCTCCTCAGAGCTGGTGAGCTTTTCTCTTCCTGACGGGTGACTCCTGCCTCACCTTTCCTTCGGAATTTTGGAGTGTGGAGGAGCATAACTGAGGCTGTTGTGAATCCCTCGGACAGGGAAGGATGTTGAGATGGATGGACGGGGGGATGGATGGATGCTGGTTTTCCTTTCGAGGTCACATCCTGCCCGCGAGACGTTCGTGTTTTATTTATTCGGTAGAGTGAATATTTTGTATACGACGCGAGAGGAAGGCTTTTATTATAAATTTTTATGGTTAATAAAAAAAATAAGGCGGCGGGGAAGGAAGAGAAATTAAAAAAAAAAGTGTGGAAATGGGAAAAACGCCGCGTGTACGCTGGGCCGCGAGGGGGCGCCACCACCGCGCGGGAGGGGCGGGGCCAATGAGGGGGCGGAGCCAATGGATGACGAGCGTGGCTGGGGCGGAGCCAATGAAAGGGGTGTGGTTTGGGGGCGTGTCCAGTGAGTGATTGACGTGATGGGGCGTGGCAATGAATAATGAATGAGGGTTGGTAAAGGGCGTGGTCAGTGGGTGAATGACGTGTGGGTGTGGTTAATGAATAATTAATTTGGGGTGGGTAAAGGGCGTGGTCAATGAATAATGAATGAGGGGTGGTGCTGGGGGCGTGGTGAGGGAGGGGGCGTGGCCAGGAGGGCTCCACGTCGCGATGTCCCCGCTCCGAGAGCCACCGTGTCCCCGGGACAAGGGACGGGCTCTTCCCCGCGGCCGCGGAGCCGCACAGCCGCTCCCTTTTTCCCCCCAATTCCCAAAAAAAGCTCCGATCCCCGAGGTGCAAACCCCGAGCGGGAGCCGCTGCCGGGAATTCTGTGACACGCTGTAAACCAAAGCCCTCCGTGACTGAACCATCGCAGCCGGGAGTACCTGAGGACTCTGACGAGCTGTGACCTTCCCAATGCCCGCAAGGCCATAAATAAGTATTATTAGTTGTTATCAACACCTCCCTGATGCGCGTTATCAGCGGGGATGTGAAGGACTGCAGGGCTGCGACACGGGATCGGTGACACCCAGGGAACAGCCACGGGCCTCCCCTTCTGTGCACCTTCGGTGTTGGAGGGTTTGTTTGTATGTTTGTTTTTCCATTTTGTTTTGGTTTTTATAAATGTGAAACCTTCCCCTGGCCCAGGCGTTTTGTTCAGGCCCAAAATGTCAACGCTTCTCCCCGAGCAGAGGAACTCAGTGTGGGTTTGGTGGCCCAAAGCCACCCCCAGGCACCCCCTCAGGGACCCCCAAAGCCACGACAAGGACAGACCCCACTCCTTGGCCCAGCAGCAACATCCGAGCGCTCCGGCCCTGCCCAAAACCTCCCGCACACCTGGATCCACCTGGATCCACCTGGAATTCCAGCGGCACTCGCGACGTGCCGGGGCTCGCCTCCTTTTCCTGAAACGCTGCAGAGACCTGGAGCGCTTCCAGGGTAAACGAGCGGCGAGAGGAAACAGCGGCGGGGTCGCGGGATCTCCTCCGGGAGCCGCTCCAGGAGCCGCGCACGGACCGAGCCGGGACATCCCGGTGCCCCTCCCGGCGAGGGTGCTCCCGTGCCAATGGGATCGGCGGCCGCGGCCGAGCCCTCGGCGGGGCGGGGCGGGCCNGTGGTTGGCGAGAGGCAGCACCGGGCTCGGTGTCCCCGGCTGGGAGCCCCGCTGGGGGCTGCGGCGGAGCCGGAGCTTCGCTTGTCCCCCGGGCATCGCTTTGCGCCGAGGGATCGGCCACGCGTGGCACTGCCTGGGACCGGCTGGTTCGTCCCCAAAGGCTCGGCCAGCCCCGGTTCTGCACGGCCCCCGTGTGATCCCCGGCCCTGCGGAGGTTACAGGTGTCGCTTCACGTTGCTCGGTCACGGGAGGGGAGCCGTGACCCTCGGCTGAGTTCCCGGCTCCCGCTGCTTGTTGGCTGACCTTGGGCGAGCCGCTTGTTCTCCATGTGCTCGGGCTGCACATGTGCCGCTCTCCTGCAGCAACCCCGCTGCTCCCGGCGCTTGGAAAAACTGGAGGAACAGAAACGCGAAGCGAGGCTTGGCAACGACGCAGCCCTCGCAGTGAGGGACAGAGCCGGGGCTCCGTCTCCTTGCAGTGGCTTCGGGGTGACAGCACTGGCGGCATTTTGCAGAAATGCCTCGGGCTGACGGGACGGTGACACCTGTGACAGGCACCTGCGGAGCCTGCTGGCACCGAATGTGCCACCGGGCAGCACACTGCCCCACAGCGCTGCTCTGCCAGCTGGGACAGCAGCGCTGCCGCAAATGAGACGGGAAACAGGAGCAGAGCACTCCAGGAACTCCCCCAGGGCTGTTCCACTCAGATCTCCTCAGTCCTGAGCCAGCAGCTCAACCTCTGGACCTTGCTGCCCTCTGGTCGTGCTTTTATTCCCGCTGTCAGCTCAGCAGAAGGGTTGTACTCCGGTAGGAATTGAGAGTTTAACTCAGCTGTCCCGGGGACGTGCTGCAGGGATGGAGACTCCCCGAGCTGCTCTGCGGGATCTGGTCGGAAAATCAGGTTTTAGGACACTGTGGGAAAGGTAAACAGGAGCCTTTGGTAGCCAGAGGGGGGAGGCTTTCTCTGCAGAAAGAGGAGATGGAGAAGAAGAGACCAACAAAAGATCCTAAAACTGGAATGGGGGAAGGAGTGGAACTGCCTGGAAGGGCTGGTTCAGAGCACAGGTTTGGGTTGTGGTGAAAATTCGAAGCCTGGAGGCTGAGATTGGCCCGAACGCCTCCCTCAGCTCTCGTGGGAGCGGGACAGTCCCTGCTCTCCGTGACTCGCTGGTGCGGAGCTCTGCTGGAGACACTGGGCAGCACCGGGAATGCCCCTGCATCTCCTTCCTGCAACGACGTGCGGGTTATTTCTAAGGAGAAGAACATTTGTGTGGCATCCAGAGCGCTCCAAAATTCCCTCTCGCAGCTCTCAGGACCCTGAGGAGCGCTGATAACAAGGACTGGCCGGACTGGTTTGCAGCTCCACAGAAATCTCATGGAAAAGGCTCTAAAGGGACTTTGACAAAGGTTTTCTTTGCCCGGGAAATTCCATTTCTGCATTAAATGCACACAGATCCCTGCACCCCGGGAGATTTGGTGCTTTGGAGCAGGATGGGGATAGGGATGGGGACAGGGACAGTGTGTGGCTCCTCTGGGGGTCCTTGCGCACCCCCCTGAGCCCCAGCAGGGTCTGTGACAGTCCCCAGTGCCCACCTGGAGACGCTGTGCCCTCTCTCAGCCGTTTGCAAAGGCGCTGTTCGTGTCCCCAGGACTGACCCCAGGCAGGCTGGGACACTCTCCGAGGTGTGACTGAAGCTGGGCAGAGCTCTCCGGAGGCTGCCGCAGCACCGGGGGAACGCTCCGAGCTGCCCGGAGCTTTAACCGAGCCAACCCCGCGGCTGTGTCAGGGCACGGCTCTGTCCACACCTGCACTGTGCAGAAGCCCCAGCGGCCTCTCCCGGATCCCAATTAACTCCTGGTTTAATCAGGAGTCATCATCCCGTGCGCCATCCAGCAGCGCGGAGCTGCCCCGCGGCGGGGGTGGCACAGGGAGAGGTGAAGAGTTTCTTTGTGTGTTTTTACCTCCATGAACTCCCCAGAGGAGTTTGCTTCGGGGGGGAATCTGCCTCTCTGCTGGCAGCCAGCAGAGGAAAGCGGTCAGCGCCGTGTTTTTTCAGCAGCAGACTCTTTAAAAACAAAAGCCGCTGCCAGGTTCTGCTGTTTTCTTTTCGGTGCACAGCCCGGTTTTGTTAAAAGGTTGAGGTTTGCGTGTTTGTTTTCTCCTTTGGAAATAACCTCGGTGCCGTTCCCTTGCAGATGAACGAAGACTTCCCCAGCTGAGCTCTCCCGGCGATTTCTGAGCCAAGAGCCGCCTGCGGGGAGTCACCAAATGGTCTCTGTGAGCTGCCAGGACCTGCTGCCCTCCCTGACCAGCCCTTCCCTGCTCGAGAGCCTGGCCAGTGCCCTGCAGTGCAGGATGCCACCGTCCCTTCTGCCAGGATGTGGCAGTGACAGGACCTGCGGCCACGCAGAGGGCTCTGGGCACGTCCTGGCGGGCAGCACCGAGGGTGCTCCTGTGTCCAGTGCCAAGGGGGAGCCCCACAAAGCCCAGCTGACCGAGGCTCAGCTCAGGCCACCCGACTTCTGCCTCTCCCAGGACTTCATCCCCACCCTGGAGGAGATCGAGGAGTTCCTCAGGGAGAAGGCAGAGTTCCTCAGGGATGACGCCGGCGATCCTCACCCCGCGGGGTGGAAGGTGGAGGGCAAACCTGAGCTGGGCTCCGGGGCACAGCTCATCCCCAGGGTGCACGAAGGAGGAGGAGGAGGAGGAGGAGGAGGAGGAGATGTCCCCAGCGCTGCAGGGACAGCTGCTGGCAGCCAGGCAGTGGCTGCTGGCGGTGTCCCCGTTGTCCTGCAGATCCAGCCTCTCCCCATGGACAGCGTCACCCCCCCAGCACAGGCTGGGGGTGTCAGGGTGGCCCAGCTGCTCATCAGCCTGCAGGCTCCAAACCTGGCCCTGCTCCCTCAGCTCCAGCCCCCTGGCACCGTCCTGGACCAAAAATACGTCAGAATTGCCCCCCTGCCGGTGGCCACGGGGCCGGGGGACGTGCGGGAGGCGGAGGCAGCCCCCAGGTGCCAGCAGGGCCCCCCTGCCCTGCTCCGCATCCACCGCTGCTCCCACCCCGGCTGCGGGAAGGTTTATTCCAAGAGCTCCCACCTGAAGGCTCATTTCCGGCGGCACACGGGGGAAAAGCCCTACACCTGTGCCTGGCCCAACTGCGGCTGGAGGTGAGCGGGGGTCCCCGGGGGTCCCCGGGGGTGGGGAGGTTCCTGCCCAGGAGCAGGAGAGCTCTTGGCCGGTGGAAGTCCAGGGTGAAACCCGCACTGTCCTTTCCCCAGTGAGTTACTGGATGGAGAGCTGAGGGCTGGAGGTTGTGGAGCGTTTTTGGGAGTTTTTACCCAGCCCAGGAGTGCGGGGACGGGCAGGGGGAGCCGGGGTATCCCTGTGCTCCTCGTTCCTGCAGCCCAGAACCGCCCTGCCTTTGGCTTGGAGCCTCTGCCCTGTGCTCCAGGCTGGCTCTGTTTGCTTCTCCTCCTCTGCTGTGCTAAGAATTCCACCCATCTCCCAGGCAGCATCTCCCTTCCCAGTCCAGCCCAGGCTGGGAATCTCGCTGCTACTGTGAGGAACGAGGGGATGCTCCGAGTTTGCAGGGAGCATCGGCGGCCGCAGGGAAAACAAACCTTCCCTGCCCAGTGACGCTGCTCCGGGCTGGACGTGGAGTTCCAGGAAAGCATTCCCACCCAGCCTCCTGGCCCGTGGCCTTTGGCCACTGCCAGCCTGAGCTCTTTTCCCAAAAAACCAATTTTTTTCCTCACCGTCTGGGCCTCTCAGCTGCCAGAAGATCCCAGCGAGGGAAAACAAACGCAGGAAGTAGGTGGACAGTGAGAGAGAGCAGGGGAAAGAAATTCAGACCTCAGGCGGGTGAATTCTTTTCCCTCCATTTCCAAACCCTTGCAGGGGCTGATCTGGGGAGGCCGTGGCAGGGACAGATCTCAGCCTCCCTCGTGGCACAGGGCTGATTCCAGCTGTCCTCCCTTCTCCTGCAGGTTTTCCCGCTCGGATGAGCTCTCCCGCCACAAGCGCTCCCACTCCGGGGTCAAGCCCTACCAGTGCTCTGCCTGTGAGAAGAAATTTGCCCGCAGTGACCACTTGGCCAAGCACCTCAAGATCCACCGGGGCCAGCCCTGCAGCCCACGGACACTTGCAGGGGGGAGCAGGAGTTAATTCCTGTTGCTCATCCCTGCCAGAGGTGCCGGAGCCGCTGCTGGGGAGGGGAAATGGCTCCTGAACGAAGGACAGGGGACTTTGTTATCCCTCTTTTTAGGGTAGGGGATATTCCCAGGTTGTTCCTGGCCCTCCTGTCCCTCTGTGAAATACACGTGGTGGAAATCAGTGTGGGTTTGGGGTGTGTGTAGGAAAGCTGGGGCCACGCTGTGCGGCTCAGAATCCCGGAATCCCGGAATGGTTCGGGTTGGGAGGGACCTTAAAGCTCATCCCATGGGCAGGGACAGCTCCCACCATCCCAGGCTGCTCCAGCCTGGCCTTGGGCACTTCCAGGGATCCAGGGGCAGCCGCAGCTCCTCTGGGAGTTCCATCCCGGCCCCTCCCCACCCTCCCAGCCAGGAATTCCTTCCCGATATCCCATCCCACCCCGCCCTCTGGGGGAATGAAGCCATTCCCTGCGTCCCCGATGCAGTGGGGATGGATGGGGGCTGAAGCAGACACTGGGGGGGGCTTTCCAGTGTGGTTGATGTTGTTTTGTCCCCAACTCTGCTTTTTTTTTGTGCCGGTGGCTTCCCCCCGAGCTGGCCCTGGGCACCGTGGTGCCCTCAGGGCGTTTGACAACACGAGAGGGACAAGGAGCTGGATTTTGTGAAGCCTCAAAGGCACCAGGAGAACTCAAAGCAGCACCAGGAAAGGCCATTTCCAAGGGGACACACGGATGTGTGAGGAGCCCAGAGGAGCTGAGAGCTCCCGTGGGGAGGGGGAAGCAGAGCAACTCTCGGGCTGCTGCTGACGTCCTGCCCCGTGTTTGCCTTCGGGTTAATCAAAGGCCAATCCCCGCCGCGGTGCCAACTCCCCGAGCTTCTGCAAACACCTGGCAGGGAGCGAGGCGCTTGCACAAACACGGCAGCAGCGTCAGCAGCCCCGCTGCCCTTTCCACGTGGCTGTGCCAGCCTGTCCCGGGCTGGTTTTTCGTGCCTGCGGGCTCGGAGCCGGGCTGTGCTCGTGCCCTCCTGCCCGTGCCCCGATGCCCTGGCAGGGGCACAGCTCCACGTGCTGCCCTTGAGCTGCTGCTGGTGTTGAGCTGAGCCCAAAGCACTCCCCGGGAATCAGCTCAGCTCTTCTCCCTGCCCTGTGGAGGGCAGGTTTGGACAGCAGAGGTTGCTCCCTGCTGCCTGCAGCGCTCGGTGAGGAAGGGATGAGCTGGAGGGGTGAAGATGGAGGTGGTGCCCTGCCTGGGAAATGGCAAAATCCATTCCCAAGTGCCGCCATCCGATCGATGTTCACCAGCAATGCCTGATTAAAAGTGTTTCCTTTCCCTTTTCTGCTGCCTCTTCCCCGTTAGGACAGGCAGGGATGAGCAGACAGGTCTGCCAGGGCTTATTTTGGGCTGCCTTTTGTTTCAGTGGCTTTTTGCCTGGCTCGGCATTCGCTCCGTGCCCTCTTTGCTCCGGGGCTCTGGGCACAGGCCACGTGCCAGCCTGACTCACGCCCGTCTCGTGCTTTTATCTGTCCCCCTTTGCTCTTCTCCCTCGCTCCAGACGCTCTCACAGCACTCCCTGCTCACCCTGGACCTGCCCCATCCTGCCTCCCTCCGCTCCCAGCCGAAGGCGATGGGGACGTGGCAGAGCTTCCAGACTTTGCAGTGAGAAGCTTCGGGGTCTCACCCTCAATCCAAGGCCCTTCTCTGCTCTCCAGAGGGTCCACGCTGGTGCTGGGGTGGCTCTGCTGGTGGAAGACAGGGCTGGGAGCGCTGGGAGCGGGGACCTGGAGCTCCCCTGCCTTTGTTTTGCCGTCCCTTTCAACCAACCACAAAGGGAGAGGAGATATTTTTATAAAACAAACCACCCCAGATCCGTATCTCTTGTGCAACGCCTGTTGGAGTCTCACCTGCTTCCCTCTGGGGGACTCTGAGTGGCTTAAAAGCTTTGCTGAGGGCTCTGTAATTACCTCTCCTTTGCTCCAGTGAGGATGCTGCTCCACACAAACGTTCCCTGTGGGAGCTGAGGGCAGGGACGGGGCTCCTGCTGTGTGCCCACGGCCGTGCCAAGGGGTGACATGGGTGTCACCGGGTCACCAGCTGGCTCTGGGGGGGTGCTGAGAGGGAGCAGGGCCCTGTGCCTGCCATGGATTGGCTGCTGGAGGAGTGGGGATGGGAGTAGGGATGGGAATGGGAGGAGTGGGGATGGGAGTGGGGATGGGAGGAGTGGGAACAGCAGTGGGGATGGGAGAAATGGGGATGGGAGTGGGAATGGGAGTGGGGATGGGGATGGGAGGAGTGGGAACAAAAGTGGGAACGGGAGGAATGAGAATGGCAGGGATAGGAACAGGAGTGGGAGCGGCAGGAATGGGAACAGGAATGGGAACAGGAGTGGGAGCGGGAGGCCCCGGCTGCCTCGTTGCCCACAGGCTGCCCGGTTGCTAAGCAGAGCTTTGGGAGCCGGGAGCCGCAGCAGGGCGGGACGTGGGAGAGCACAACGAGGAGCTCGGGCGCTGCCGCTGAATTCGCAGCTGGGGCTGCGGGGAGAGCAGGAGCAGCACAGAGCCCTCCCTGCCTCCCTCGCTGGCAGCAGAGTGACAGCGGTGACATCCCCGGGCTGCCCACGTGCAGCTCCTGCTGGCTGCTCATCCTGCGAATCCCCGGCCCGAAGATGAATCTCTGCTTTAGGGGGGAGCTCTTCCTTGCTTGATTTTTATTTATTTTTTTTTTTCCCCACTGAAAAAGTCACGACTGGACTTTGATCTGTGATTCTCCCTCCCAGGTTTGAGTTTTGCTGGGGGGAATTGCAGCTCTCAGAGGAGTTTCTGCTGCTCACTTCCTGGGGCGGGGAGAAAACCGGAGCTTGAGATTTCCTAGAAGAACTGGGGGGATTGGATCTGAAAAACAAACAGAGAGGGACAACTCAGAGCTCCTCCAGCCACCAGCCCCTGGCCCTGGGTGACCAAAGGTGATGGGAAGCACCCAGAGAAGGTTTGCAGCCCCCGTGGGCAGGGGGATGACCCTCGGGTGTCCCCACAGCACCTGAAGCTGGGAGGAAAAGGGACAGGAGCCCCTTTTTGGGTCACACACATGCCAGGACACAGTCCAGGCTCTCCTGGAGCCATCACTGAGCACAAAACGTGACAAAATGTGGGGCCTGGCCTGGCCTGGAGCTCCCACCTGAGGCTCTGCCCGGGGCTGGGAGCACTCAGGGCACAGCAGCTTAATGAACAAAGGAGTTAATTAAAATAGCTGGCTGGGCTGGGGGAATTATTCTCTCGTAATCAGCTTGCTGAGGAGGCACAGGGATGGAGCAGGGAAGGAGCATCGTGGTGTGGGACAGGGCTGGTGAGTAAGCAGGGAGTTGTTTTGGTTTTGTTTTTTTTTTTTGGTAGGCTGAGAAACAAAAGTTTGAAACCAGCACAGGTCTGTGGCTTCTTGAGAGCATCACAAACACCAGAGCAGGAAACACAGAGAACTGAAAAAAAAAAAAACAAAAAAACAAAAAAAACCACCAGGAAACAAAGAGAACTGAAAAAAAAAGCAAACCAGTAAACACAGAGAACTGGGGAAAAAAAAACCTGCAAAAAAAGGCTTTATTTGGTCTGGAAAATAAGAGATTTTGGGCATGGAAGGGAGCATGTGGATGGGAACTGGGTTATTTCTCCATCACCATCAAGGTGTTCCTAAAAGCTCCTAAAAGCAAGGGCTGCTGGTGTTTGTGGGGCCTTGGAATATTCCAGGGGCATCCCGCAGAGTCTTTGGGGTCTCTGAGAGGGGATGATTCCCACGAGGGAATCCTGAGCCCGGGAACTGAAGCCGTGGTGAGCCCCTTCTGAAGCTGTCCCTGCCCGTGGCTGGCAACGAGATGAGCTCTTTAACGTCCTTTCCAACCCAAACCAGGCTGGAATTGCGGCTCCAAGAAATATTTGGGTATTCAGCTCCCTGGGACAGCACCCAGTGGCTTTCCCAGGGGAAATCCTACAAACCAACCAACCAACCCTTCCCTGATCCAAAGGCTTCTCCTGGGTGAGAGGCACAAAACCCCCCCGGAGCTGCTCCGTGGCTTTCGGATTCCCAAAATCCAGCCGGGAGCTGGATTAAAATAGCACCTCCACGTGCTGGAGCAGGGCCCTGCCAGGCTCTCATCAGCTGTTGCATCATGTCCTGGCTTTTCCCGGTGCCTGTGCTCCCCATTCCCTCCTGACACCCTCCCCAGCCGAGCCAGAACCCCACAGGGGGGAAGTTTGGGATAAAATTGGGAATTCTCTGCGCTCCCCTGTGCCCCCCTGGAACTGGAGGGGCTCTGTGTCCCCCCACCACGGCTCTTCCCTCGCCTGAGAAATTGCAAAATCCATTCCCAAGTGCTGCTACCTGATTAACATTCACCAGGAACGCCCGATTAAATGTGTTTAATTTCCCTTTTCTGCTGCCTCTTCCCCATTAAAACGGGAGCTGTTTACATGGGAGCTGCTTTCCTAAAACCTCTTTGCACATGAGCTTGTTCTTAATTTTTTTTCCCCCTCCCAAACCCTGCCTCGTTGCCTGCCTGATTTTCATCCCATCCCTTTGTCTGTCCTATATTTTTTTTTCCCCTGTCTAAGATAGGAACAAGCCCACGTTGAATTGCAAACACCCGGCAGTGGGAGCAGAACAGAATGGGAGTTGCACGAAGTAGGAAATTTCTTATCCCCTAAAAAAAATGAAAAAAAAAAAGAGAGAGAAGGTTGATTGTCACAGGAGCCACCCCCGTGATGCAGCTTTAGGTGCTCGGGGTGCTGGGGTGGTGTTGATTTTTGGGTGCTGTCCCCTCTCTGTGCTGTTTTTTTTCTTTCTTTCTTTGATTCTCCTGCATTTTTTTTCCATGAATGCCAAAATTTTGGGGGGATTTTGCTGGGGGGGAGCAGAGGCAAAGCGAGGGGAGGAGGTGGAGCTCTCCAAAAGGAGATTTTTCCATCCCCACGGGAGCTCCTGGAGGAACCAGCTGGGTCTGGGAGCGCTCCCCGAGCGAGCCGGGCACGGCCAGGAACTGGAGCCGCCTCCCCAAAAAAATGGGATTGAGCTGGGCTGGAGATGCTGGCACAGCTCCCACCTGGAACTCGACAGGAAGAGCCTGGGAGGGCTTTGCTTCGCTTCCCTCTTTGCTCTGGGGGTTGGTGGGGGGAAAAAGGGAGCCCAAATGAAGGGTTGGGATGGAGCCTGGCAGGAAAGAAGGAGCACGGGGAGAAGCCCCGGGGCTGCCCCGGGGAAGGTGGGGTCGGGTGGGGATGGGTGAGGAGGGACCCCCAGAGCTCCGGCATTCCCCAGGGAAAAGCAGCTCTGTGACCACGTGGAGATGTGGAAATGCTGCCTGGAAAAAAGAGAAATGAGAATGTCCACACTTCCACTTCAGAGGGGTTTCATTCTTCTGGAAGCTGAAGGAAACTGGCCCGGGAGGGTTTTTTGGTGTCTTTTCCTCCTTTCCTTTCTCCCGTTCCCTCCCTGCTCTCTCCTTTCTCTCTGTTTTGTTTTTAATTTGAAAGTGGGAAAAACACACCAAGAGTTCTCTTAACTCTGCTGCATCTTAAAAGAAAATTAATCTCTGTAAATGAACAGATAACGGCCGGCCTGGTTGAAAATTCCCTCTCTCTCTGTGACAATGAGCTTTGGGGGAAACCCCCGGCCTTCTTCAGATCCCAAACTCTGCGGCTTTCCCTGCTTTTATCTCCCTCCTGTTTGCCTGGGCAGAACGTTCTGATAAAGGAGAGCTGCAGAGGAGCTTTGGGCAGGGGCCTGGAGTGCCAGGACACGCGGAATGGGGGTTCCCACTGCCACAGGGCAGGGCTGGATGGGATTTTGGGAAAGGAATTCCCGGCTGGGAGGGGCTGGGCTGGAATTCCCAGAGAATCCGTGGCTGTTCCATCCCTGGAAGCGTCGCAGGCCGGCTTGGAGCAGCCTGGGACGGGGGAAGGTGTCGCTGCCCATGGAATTGGGTGGCACTGGGGGATCTTTAAGATCCCTTCCCACCCCGAACCAGCCCGGGGCGGAGCAGGAGCCGCTCCCCGGGAATCGCAGCGGGACCTGGGGCAGCTTTAATCGGCTCCAGCATCTCCCGCAGCGAGCCCTGCTCAGCCCGCACAGCCAAAAGGCAGCGCTGCCTTCGCCAGCGGCGCGTTGGAATCCGGAGAGCCACGGGAAATATAAAAAATAATAATAATAATAATCCGGGAATACCCAGCATCTGCAGAGCCTTGGCTGAGCCCCGGCCTTGCCCGGGGAATCACCCGGGCGGGCTCTGCCGGTGCCACCGCGCTCCGCAGGGAGAACCACGGCTGCGGGGGAGCGCCGGGAAAGAGGAAATTTTTTTGGTGTCCAAATTTTTTCAGGACTGGGAAAATCCCGGAGTCCCAACTCCGGTCCCAATTCCAGGGGGAGCGCAGCAGCGGGGAAAAGCGAGTGTCCTGCTCCCTTCGCCTTGCTTCGCCGGCAACCCCTGTCCATCCAAATAAATTACCTTTGCGTTTATTTTTTAAATATAGAGGGATTTTTTAAATTATGAACCATTTCGACGCGCAGC